>JAVTVY010040579.1:0-18801 GCA_036873755.1 Hanleya hanleyi | reverse complement strand
CAACAGTATCGTTCAACGATAAGTTTTCCCCCAAGTGGCCCGGACGTCACACTGGCTCTAATCTTGTGAGACGATGTCTCCATAAAGGAGAAGGAGCGTTGATGGCGAGTTGGTTAAACCAGTCGGCAGTCTTCTTCAACCCAGACGGCAATCATGGACTAGTGATGTCCGCTGATGGGTCTATTAGAAGTGATGAGAGAGGAAGACAGATGGAACCCCTTGTCGGTTCTATAAAGAGTGCTCCAGGCCTCTGACTGGATATAAAAACCTCTTCTCCTCCAGCAAGTACACGAAATCTGTTAGCGCTGGAGTCTGGTACAGTCTTTGGACGTCTGGTCCCTGACGTGTGGAATCGTTCTGAATGACGAAATCCGGGATGGGATGAAAGGATCTGGTTGACCAGTCTGTCATCCCTGTCAAGGAACTAGGTTCTACTGCGCAATGCTCTGATTGCGTAGTGAAGACTGTCATGGAGCTGTCTTGCAAGACAGGATCTTGACTGTAGTTGATAGAACTGGTTCGAATGGCAGGCGTAAGAATACCCTAGTACCACCTCCCGGTCTCCTTGGGTGGTAATTGATGTGTTCGGCGAGACTGTAAGATGAAGACCATGGAATGCTGGAATGTAGTCGGTTCCGTGGGTGAACTTGACAACCCTGGATGATGCTGAGTGATACCCCTGTGTACTGCTTGACTGAGATTCCCTGCCCTGATACAGATGCAGAAGGGAAGCCCAGCTGTTGCTGGAACAGAAACAGCGTTGGCCACAGGTCCTCTACTATAGTACATTCTCCGGGCTTGATGCGACTGTACAGTAAATAGTAGCTTGCTGCTGTCATTGTCTGTACAATTTGGTCCTGAAGAAAAACCCTGGTCTGCAAGAAAAATCTGGACCGTAGCAGACGTGGGGGTTCGGCCGTTGCGGGTCCCGGTGTCTCCGTGGAAAAAGTTATCCTCCGGTTGTAGTATCTTGTAGGACTTGGAGGAAGCTGTCGGCGGGAACCCTGAAGTGATGTGAAACACATGGTGTTGTGACATGGTATTGCTGATACCGTGCTGTTAGGACCAGTGTCGATGTTTCTAGAAGACAGTGACTGGAATCTTGCTCCCCCCAAACTTGACGCAACTGACGACCGTGCATGAACGTTCGTAATCAATGCTGATGTGTTGTACAACCGCAACCTCCAAGGGGAACCGTCATCTAGCGTAGATATCCCTAAGGAAGATGATGCGTTGCTTGTCTATCGTGGTATCCATGTGATGTGTCGGATATCTGTTGCCGGACTAATGGACCCCTCTAAGCTATGAATTCCGCATCGGTGAATGTGAACTTCTATGTGCTCGGTTGAAACTGACTCCGGCATCGCCATTACAAAAGGGGGTGAAGATGTTCCGGGACGAGCATCCTTAGATTGCTTGTTCTTGCCCTCAGGATCAGCTGTAGTTGAGAAACTGTAATGAGGAGTACCTGGAGCTAGCCAAAACTGTGCTAGGTCCCGGGTGAGTAGTAGACTGTAGTTCCATCCAACGGACCTCTGGGTCATGGTGTTGATGGTCTGGTTCTCAGTGCAGGTTCCATATGCCGGAAACCTGCTTGCCGCTTGAATGTAGCCGTACTACATAATCCGTGGGGTCCCTGGAAATATCCCTGGACCGCCATGATCATCGAGGCGAAACTCGAAAAAGGCCTCTGGAAACGTCGAAAAGTGACGACAATCGGGAGTCGGAGTCCAACTCCTGTAGAGTCGAATATGCTCAGTAAGTGTCCGGCTCCGTCTTCTGGTCCGGTCTCTACTGTCATCCCGATGAATGCTGGAGTCCCAGGTTCTGTTCTGGAGTCCTAATTCGCATTCCGGATTAGAGATGACTTTATCCTCATGTCCTATTCCAGTGTCCGGGTCCGTGTTGACTTGGCCTTGGAAGGGACCTCAATGTGAAACTAGGCTTGCCCACTGTAGACTGGATGTCTCATCCCAAAGAAAAAACGGGTTAAGTCAAAAACCGACTAGCCGTTTCTCCCGAAATAGATTCCCCTGATCATGATGTCGGGTGTAGGTGGAGTCCTAGATATCCGATGAGGAGTAGGATCCGGCTCTTAGAAGACTGAGGATGATCGTCAGATGAAGTGTCGGGACTTGGAGTAGACCTCACATAAGGACTGACTTCTTCGACGCTGATTTTCTATATCATCAGGGTCGCCGTTCTACAATCAGGTGAATGAAGACTCGAAGCTTGGGAAGGATGAAAGGATGACTAGTGGTTTGAAGGTGAAGCTTGAGAACCCTCAATTCTGGCTGACGAGGTTGCCTCTGTCCCGGTTGGAAGATTCCCTCTTTACCTTGGAACTGTCCTTCCTTGTAAGGGCGAACACCCCTCTGAGCATCTAGTTTGGGTTGTCCGAGTTCTGACCTGGGAAAAACCTCCGTGGAGATCTCCTCTGTTAGAGTCGATAAGGCGTCGAAGAATTCCATCTTGGGCCGTGAAAAGGTCAAGGATCCCTCTATGCTTCACGTCTGGATCCTGCATCACCTTGGAAATAGCCGTCAGGAACCAATCAGAATATGATGTAATTCTGTGTTGTGTCAGCATCATATCTTCCACAGCACAGGCTTGCCTCTGTTGAAGTACCCCCGCTGGTGTGGTGTCCTCGTGAAGTTCAACAGTCTGTCAAGATCCGGTTCAGACTCCGGGCCCTGAACGGTGGATTGTCTCCGTGAAGAGTGTAAGGACCGGGCTCCTGGAGAGATGACGAAGTCTCCAATTGTCGATCCAGTGCGTCGTATAGGTTGGCTGATGCTGGAGATGGTGCGCAGGTTGGCGCAGCTTCCTCCTCAGAAAGGTTTGTTAAAACCGTAAAGAGGTGTCGTAGTAAGTTTTCTCCGTTCCCGGTGAGGTCACCAGGCTGCTTGTCATCGCCGACCACTACTGGGCATCTCTGGAGTCAACGTATGTACCGCCGCTGTCCTGACTTTGAAGGGTAGCATCTCTTATTCTTCTGCCTCCGCCCGACGTAGGAGGTGAATGAGGATGCCGAGGAAGTGGAACGTCGTGCGTGATCCTCATATCGTGTCATCTCACGGGTCTCCGATGAAGGAACTCTATCCTGGTAAGGGGCTGTGAAACCTGGAGATGATGTTTCTTGACCAGGCTTGCCTTGGAAGGTACCCCTGGAGCAGAAGTCTGTTCCTTTGGGGCAGGTCCAGAATGGTGATCTACGAGTCCCTGTTCATCTCTGGACTTCCGTTCTATCCCGATGCTCCGGGCTATGGTGATGGTGGGTAGACGTCCGCTCCTCGCCATCAATGCTTGTTGACGAGAAACCGGTGAACGGCTTCTCCCTCGTCTGTTGTAAGGTCGCTCCGGGGTAAGGTCCCTATGGTACCGACTCCGGTAGGCTGGACTAGGTGAAGGGGTCCGACGTCTAGGACGGTCCCTCTCTCGATGATGACGTACAGGATAGGAATCTCGGCGTTGTAACGGTGTGCCACTTCGTTTACGAAATCTGCTTGCCGTAGTACCGAGGTATGGCTTCGTTGTACGGGTCCAAGCTGGAGTAGAGGCCGGCTCACGGCGTTCTGGCTGAGTCCGTTCCTCATAAGTCCGTGACTCCTTGGATGTGGAGTCTCGATGATCTGTATAAGTCCGTTCTGCTTGAGTCCGTGACTTCTCAGGTGTAGGCTCTCGGCGCGCTGGATAGGTCCGTGTGGTATCCTGCTCCGTGATACGGCTCCGGGTCCATAGTATGGCTCCGGGCTGTAGTTTCCGCCCGCGGTGCTCCGGTATCGGAGTCACGGTGGTCTGGATAGGTCCGTGAGGTCTCTATTTCCGTGGTACGGCGCCCTGGATAGGGCCGTGATCTCTGGATAGGGCCGTGATTCCTTGGAATCCCGGTCCCTGTAGGCCTTTGGCTTGTCCGACTCCCGGCGTCCGGTATAGAGCCGTGACTTCGTGGAACCGGTGAGCTGTGCTTGAGCCGGGGTCCCGCTGTAGTGGTGGAGTCCGTGATCTTGATTCTCGGACTGCCTTCTTCGCCGTGTCTCTCTGTCTCCGGGGTACGGCGGTTCTTTGGGGACTTGGATGAACGGGAGTTGGTATCCGAGTAATCGCTTTGATCCATGTCTGTGACGGGGCTGTCGAGTAGAGTCCGTGTCAGCACTCTAGCCGGTGCAGTAGAAGTAAACCGTATCGCCGTGGCTTGGGCTTGACTGGTCTGCACTTTGCCTATTCTCTCGGTATCCCGGTAGTCTCTGTAGGCTCTTGGCTTGACGGGGTCTCGGAGTTCTGCATTGGGCTGATCTCTCAGAGCCATGGTCCCGTATGCTGATCTAAAGTCCGTGGTCTGTAGGTGTGGACTCCCAGTGAGACGTAGACTCTCGGCGTACTGGATAAGTCCGAACTTCATAGGTCCGTGTCGTTCTGTCCCGTAGTACGGCTCTGGGCCGTAGTACGGCCTCTGGAAGTAGCCTCTCTCTCCGATGGTCGGGTCCGAGGTGCTCTGCAGTCGGAGTCCCGGCACTCTGAGGTGTCGAGGTCCTTGAAGGCCCAGGGTACGGCTCTGTCCCGGGTCCCGGTTCTCCAGGAGGTCCCGGCTGGCAGGCTTGTCTTTCTTGAGTTGCGGAGAACTGTAATCCGAGGTCTGCCCAGATCCGTAGTTGTAACGGCTCTGGTATAGAGTCCGTAACTCATCTTCTCCGGTGAACTTGAACTATGCCGTCTTGGGTCTGTAACTTGTTCATCGTCTTAAAATGTAGCTCCAGGGTACTGCTCCTCGTCGTGGAGCTGTGAACGGCTCCGGTATAGAGTCCGTAACTCATCTTCTCCGGTGAACTTGAACTACCCGTCTTGGGTCTGTAACTTGTTCACCGTCTTAAAATGTAGCTCCAGGGTACTGTTCTTCGCCGTGGAGCTGTGATCCTGTGTCCGTGATCTGTACTGTTTCACGAGACTGTTGTGAAGATTCCACTGGCACCAGTATCGTTTTCACAGATAAGTTGCTGGTAGGAACTTCGTTTACAGCCAAGTCGTTGAAGAGGGCCTGAGTAGCTTGCTTCTCAGCTGGACGTCTTGCCAGGTCAATGGCCGCTCTCCAGAGTTGACTGCGTCGCCATAGGTGACTGTAAACACACCTTTGAAAACAAAGAAAATGCAAGTCTTTAACTGATTAAAACTGACATTATTCGTTCCTATAAATCTTTATAGCTGGGCAACTACGTTGGTTCATAATGAACTACGGGAGAGAAAAAATAACCCTAGAGTGCGTCTATAACAATCCAAAAGTTACTGTTTACAGGAGCTCTTCCAAAACAGGTCTTGTCACCAAGACTGCAAGGAAAAAGAGTGATGGACATGCGCGGAGTGCACGCCACCTGGCAGACGATCGACGCAGCGATCAAGGGAGATAATTTTGTTTGCAGGAGATCTCCAAATGGAGGATATTGGCATTTAAGTGATAACAGGTGAAGATTTGGGACACAAACAATACATTTATATATATGGGTATAGCAATGGCAGATGAATAAATTTACTACCCAATCACAGGCCCTAAAATTTGAAAAGTTTACTTAACCTGAAAATAGGTTATGCGAAATTGACACTGGGAACCTGTAGTTTGTTCCCCCATTTCTGAACTGCATATGCAAATACTGTCTGTAGGCTACGCAGATAGGTTATGCCAAATGAGTTTTGTTGTGGCTAGGCATTGATTTTTGACTGGTGTTCATTCAATAAAACTTGCTGTTGCTATCTACGCCGATATTTTGATTTTGTATGTAATAATAATCTCGTTCCCATAGCCCGCCCTAATCTAGTCCCTCTCAGCAGCTTCCTGTGACCTTGACGATGCCAAAACAAATCATTACCTGATGACCAATTTTCGTCACCACCACGTGTTGCGTAGAGAGCACACCTTTTTGTGACTGGCAGACTTATATCATTGGAATTGTGACCTCTATTTCTGAAATATTATCTCAAAATAAATTCCAATATACACGTTTTAATCTTAAAGCTGTAGAATGTAATGTTTCTCCAACATTCACATTCGTTTTCGGCTGCAGGCATCACGCATGTTCGGGGCCGCACACATAGGCTATGGTATTGCGTCTTTGCTAGCGCCCCATATTAAACCAGAACACACATTGCAGTCAGGTGAGTGAAAGTTGAGAGATTTTACCCTGTTCATATAATCCAACAGAGCACTATATACACCTGGGCTGTATATTATCTAAGTATCAGAAAGTGTAACGAACGCAGATTTATTTTCGCGTTCAATTATCTCCCCTCGACTGTGTGTGAAGTTAACATGGAAACTCTGGTCAGTACAGCCCACGCTTCGATCGGAAATGATTTTCAGGTTCCAACAGGAATTCATTAAAATCATGTCATTATGACACGGAGTTTGGGCCATAGTTTAGGAGAACGAATAATCGGCTATACGTCCTCCGTTTTGCGTAACTGCCAGGCGAACTGAACGATCGTTCTCCCCGAATTTTAAAGCCAGCAATCATATAGTACCGTAGCAACCCTCACCGTACTTTGCCATACTCCTCAACAGGGCTATTTTAAATTTATACCAAAAATATCTACTATTTCACAAGATAAACGCATGAATAATTCAGACAATGATTCCATTCACATAAAATACACTATTACATATATTTGATGAGGGCAGAAGTAACGCCAAGGTTACTTTTCAATGGGTGAAAACGAACTATTTCTTGGCGCTCAGGGACACAAATCGTGACAAAGTTATAGACGCATACCATCGTTGGGAGCCTCATTTATAACCTGAGACCATTCAACACATAGACTTTAATGGCTTCTGCTACGCAGAACCCAAAAAGTGAATGGGACATGCGCGGAGAGCACGCCACCTAGCGGACGATCCAGGGGACCGATCAAGGGAGATAATTTAGTTTGCAGTGGATCTCCAGGTGGAGGAAATATGGCATTAAGTAACAACGGGTGACGTTTTAAGACATAAACAATGTAATTAATGTCTTCAAAATCTGAACCTGTAGGTTTAATTGTTCATAATTCCTAGATATCTATTGTGGCTATCAAACAGATCATGCATTTTACTATTTAGCTATTCCAGTGTGACTGTTATGAAAGCAGCTTGAATAATTCTATGAGTATTCCTGGATGAATGGATTGAATAAATAGGATATCTTGTTCAGTTATTCTCTGGAAGTATAGCATTGCCCCGTATTCCACCCAATGACCTTTCAAATATTAGCAGTAAGAATTTGTTGGCTTGTGGATTTTAATACAATACATTGTGACAGTGAGGGATTGTTAGAAATGACAAGAATGCATGGCCAGAGAAAAATTCCCCATTGCGTAAATAGCAAATTCTAAATTTACCGGAGGTGGGAATTTCACTATCCATACGTGGATCTGAAAATGTGAACATGTTAAGTGAATAACGAGAAATATACAGGGTCTTGTACCGCTATATGAGTGATGAGATTAAAACAATAATAATAATAAACGTGTTTTTGGGCAAATTACAACGACTCAAATCCATATGAGCTACCGGTAACATTATATTTTATGCAGGTCTATGTGCAATGTTCGTATCTCAAACCGGCGGCATTTCCATATCTCAAACTTGCGGAATTTCCATAAAATAGTACCGTGTACCGCCCGATATGAAAGAGAATATGGTTCATGAATCACAGCTTTTAATTGTTTTTCTCATCATGTGTTTATTCATTATGACGGTCTGAATTCCCTAAACAAAGATCGATCTCGCTCTGTGGTAGAGCAGTCCCGTATGGCGAGGCCATGCTTCGCCTCGTTACCGCCTGAGTGGGGAAGAACGAACTGTCCACCATGATCTCTATGGAAACGTGCGCGAGAGTCAGCGTGAACCTGTGAGAGTCAGCGTGAACCTGCGAGAGTCAGCGGGATTAGCCACAGAAAAATGGCGGCGCCCAGTTCACGCAAGTTTCAGGAATAAACTTCTTGTCTTTGACAGGTTTTATTGTCGATGAACGTTTTTTAGCAAACGGTTTCATCAGTTCAAGTCAATTTTTGCGAGTTCTAGGTAACATCGCTGCAGATCGTTGTTCTTATCATTTTTTTAGCACCGAAAGCGTGGTTGCCCGCCGGGCTACCATGTCGTGGTGTCAGGTAGCCCGACGGATTTTTATGTTGCCCCGGGCAATCGGGCAATCGGGCAAATGGCCATTTCGCACCCTGCTTTTGAGTTGACCTAATTTGCATAAATTCAAAATGGCCGCCAAAAGCTCCATGTTAAGACATCAGTCAAGAAGGATGAAGACAAAGTAAATGTTACAGTAAGTCCAATAGCGTTTTTGTATGGATCTGTGGTGTTACAATCATGAAATATCACTGCTTAATCATTGTACGTAGGTTATACCTATTCAATTTGATTAATTTGCATAAATCCAAGATGGCAGCGCCATGAACAGACAAAATTTACAATGGTTAATTACATGCCCAGGCCCGATTAATCGCGATTTTTAACGCAAACGGAAACAAAATTGTTTTAGTACAATCCATCCAGTGATAATCTTTCTCAGAACTACTTAAGAAGGTGCTGCCATCTACCTTAAGGAAACAACAACATCTTGAAGCCATGTGCATTTCAAGAAGCAGACATTTTGTTTTGGACCTGTTCTTTGTTCGCTTGAGGAGCTACCCATTCGTTCTATGGAAACTGCATCGGTGCCTTATCCGATGAAAGGATATAGAGTATGACAAACAACCCAAATAGGATTTCAGAAGCAATGTTCATATCATGATAATTTGTTTCCTGATCCTTCTAATTGGTCAACATGCATATCCAATAGGCCTATGTTTGTCACCATAGATACTTGGTATATACCGGATTAATGTAACTTTAACATCTCCATGATTGGTCTTTGTGATCTTCTGGCACTCTCTAACAGCGTTATATATGACATAATTTGAGTGAAATAAGCTTTTAAAAGCAAGACTTATGACTAGTAAGTGGTGCCCTCTTTTTTGAGTTGTTGAACTAAGTTTCCACTATTTTCGATGCATAGTGTGTTGAAAATTGCTTGAATACGGATAAATATATCACTGTGGCTTATCAGTCTTTCACATTTCATATTTTCAGTATACAGTCGGTTCTTGCCAGTGGTTAGTAAGACTTAGAGCATCAACAGTTTCTGATTGCATCAACGTCAAAGATTTGTCAGTAACACTCTCAGGACGGCCCGAAGTTCGTTTGATGCGACTAAATGCATCATCTGCCAGAAAAGCGCATCGAATAAAACCGTGAGCAGAACTAATGGTTGCAAAAGGATACGAGAAGCAAGTGACGTCCACAATGATCAAGTTCTCAAGCGACTAGATTTGTATCTAATACCGCTTATGCCGGTGCTAGGGGCCGTGTGGTCATATCATCCAAGTTGCCACATGAACAGGTACAATAAAAGCGTACCTGAGATACAACACATATCACGAATTGTTAGATTCTTGGTATGTGCTTTAGAATAGGTTTACCAGAAGACTATTCTGTGAAGTCATATGACGCAGTCAGTATGTCGGCACCTCTTCCCACTTCCCTTATATGTGCTGTAATTTTTACCTGTATATGGCGAGATTCTGCTGGTGGACGTTTCGTCCCCGAGGCCCGCCCCCTGTACAGACCTTTTGGTCTTTGATATATGTTGGCATTTGTGGGAAGTTGATGCTGGGTCGACATCGGGCCTACATACTAGTCTTTTGTGTTAATTGCCGTCATTTACATCTGACGACGATACAGCTCACCAATCTCCAACGTACGAGTTGTCACAGCGAAACAGCTCACCAATTACCAGTATACGAGTTGTCAGAGCATTTCCATCATAGCTCTCTAGATTTGTATCTAATACCGCTTATGCCGGTGCTAGGGGCCGTGTGGTCATATCATCCAAGTTGCCACATGAACAGGTACAATAAAAGCGTACCTGAGATACAACACATATCACGAATTGTTAGATTCTTGGTATGTGCTTTAGAATAGGTTAACCAGAAGACTATTCTGTGAAGTCATGTGACGCAGTCAGTATGTCGGCACCTCTTCCCACTTCCCTTATATGTGTTGTAATTTTTACCTGTATATGGCGAGATTCTGCTGGTGGACGTTTCGTCCCCGAGGCCCGCCCCCTGTACAGACCTTTGGTCTTTGATATATGTTGGCACTTGTGGGAAGTTGATGCTGGGTCGACATCGGGCCTTACAGACTAGTCTTTTGTGTTAAATGCCGTCATTTACATCTGACGACGATACAGCTCACCAATCTCCAACGTACGAGTTGTCACAGTGAAACAGCTCACCACTTACCAGTATACGAGTTGTCAGAGCATTTCCATCATAGCTCTCTAGATTTGTATCTAATACCGCTTATGCCGGTGCTAGGGGCCGTGTGGTCATATCATCCAAGTTGCCACATGAACAGGTACAATAAAAGCGTACCTGAGATACAACACATATCACGAATTGTTAGATTCTTGGTATGTGCTTTAGAATAGGTTAACCAGAGGACTATTCTGTGAAGTCATGTGACGCAGTCAGTATGTCGGCACCTCTTCCCACTTCCCTTATATGTGTTGTAATTAAGCTGGTTAAAGCAGATGAGTTTGTTTATCATGTGACCAAGGAATGTTATAAAAAGTACACCATGACTTCTGTTCTCAATAGAAAAAAGAAGAGTCTCACTAAATGCCAAGACCCTTTCGCGTTCTGAGCAGGAAGAAGATAGAAGTACTCGATCCCAGGCTGTCCTCCATCCACCGAATACAGAGACGACCACAACAGCCTTACGACAAGTGAAGTGTATTATCTGTGGCAGTAAATCCCACAAACAACAGTACACAAAATATCGCATCAGTGAATAGGGCCATCCTTCAGCCTTTCTAGTTGCTACACACTTGTTTCAAGATGATGTCTTCACCCGAACGTGTTACCTTCAAGATTCGCATTGTTTGTGGGATTTACTGTCACAGATAATACACTTCACGTGTCGTAAGGCTGTTGTAGTCGTCTCTCTATTCGGTGGATGGCGGACAGCCTGGGAACGAGTACTTCTATCTTCTTCCTGCTCAGAACGCGAAGGGTCTTGGCATTTAGCGAGACTCTTCCGAGTCGCAGTCGCATCAAACGAGTCGCATCAATCAAACTGTCTTCAGGCGGTCCTGAGAGTGTTACAGACTCAATCGTTACCAACAAATCTGTTGATGCTCTAAGTCTTAACTAACCACTGGCAAGGATCGACTGTATACTGAAAATATAAAATGAGAAAGACTGATAAGCCACAGTGATATATTTATCCGTATTCAAGCAATTTTCAACATACTATACATCGAAAATAGTGGAAATTTAGTTCAACAACTCGAAAAAGAGGGCACCACTTACTAGTCATATCTCTTGTTTTTAAAGCCTTATTTCGCTCAAATTGTCTTATATAACGCTGTTAGACTGCCAGAAGATGACAAAGACCAATCATGGAGATGTTAAAGTTACATTAAGCCGGTATATACCAAGTATCTATCAATAAAAAATACTTCTGGAGTATAGCCTTCGTGACAAACATAGGCCTATTGGATATGCATGTTGACCAATTAAAAGGATCAGGAAACAAATTATCATGGTATGAACATTGCTGCTGAAATCCTATTTGGGTTGTTTGTCATACTCTATACCCTTTCATCGGACAAGGCACAGACACAGTTTCCATGGAACGAATGGGTAGCTCCTCAAGCGAACAAAGAACAGGTCCAAAACAAAATGTCTGCTTCCTGAAATGCACATGGCTTCAAGATGTTGTAGATTCCTTAAGGTAGATGGCAGCACCTTCTCAAGTAGTTCTGAGAGAGATTATCACTGGATGGATTGTACTCGAACTAATTTGTTTGCGTTTGCGTTAAAAATCGCAATTAATTATGCCTGGGCATGTAATTAACCACTGTCAATTTTGTCTGTGCATGGCGCTGCCATCTTGGATTTATGCAAATTAATCAATTTGAATAGGTATAGGCCTACGTACATTGATTAGGCAGTGATATTTCATGATTGTAACACCACAGATCCATACAATACGAAGCTGCGCATCAGAAAACCCCTCGGCTCTGGGCGCCAGCCATTCATAATGTATCCAATTTGAACCAAGACTTCAGGAACACCAAGCAGTCAAGTGACAAATATACAGATTATGACAAATTTTGTAATTAGAAATGGTCTCTAAGGTTTCCATCCAATCAGAGAAACCGGTATTCATTACATAAGTCTTTTGATGCATCGATGATGTATAGCAAATTTTACATCGAGCATTTGAAAGTTATCACAGATAGAGATCATTAATGATTTCGCATAAGTTAAAGATGGCCGCCCATCCTTCCCACCATTCAGGAGAACTGATGTAGTTATTCATTGCAAGTCTTCTAATACATGGATGCTGTATACCAAGTTTCATATAGAACACTGAAACGGTATCATAGATATACATCATTAAAGATTTTGCATAAATTAAAGATGGCCACCAAGGTTTCCGCCCAATCAGAAACACCAGCACTGTCATTTATCGTAAGTCTATTGATGCATCGATGATGTATATCAAATTTTACATCAAGTACTTGAACGGTATCAGAGATAGAGATCATTAATGATTTTGCATAAATTAAAGATGGCCGCCCATCCTTCCCGCCACTCAGAGGAATTAATGTGGTTATACATTGAAGGTCTTTTGATACATCGATGCTGTATACCAAGTTTCATATAGAACATTGAAATGGTATCAGAGATATACATCATTAAAGATTTTGCATAAATTAAAGATGGCCACCAAGGTTTCCGCCCAATCAGAGAAACCAGAACTGTCATTTGTCATAAGTCTCTCGATGCATCGATGATGTATACCAAATTTCGTATAGAACACTTGAATGGTATCAAAGATATATATCATTAAAGATTTTGCATAAATTAAAGATGGCCGCCAAGATTCCACCGAATCAGGGAAACTGGTTTGGTCATTCCTTTGAAATTTCTTGATGCATCGATGATCTATACTAAGTTTCGCACTGAACAGTGAAATGGTACCTGAGATACACAAGATTAATGGTTTCGCATAAATTAAATATGGCCGCCAAAGTTTCCAACCAATCAGGTCCAGTTTCAATAGGGTTCTAGGTCATGAGCATATAGATGTGCAGTGCAAGTTTGGTGTGCCTAGGGTAAGTCGTTCTAAAGATATCTTGGTAACGAGAAAGCTGTGATGATTTCGCCTAAATTAAAGATGGCCGCCAAAGTTTCCAACCAATCAGGCCCAGATTCAATAGGGTTCTGGGGCACGAGCATATGGATGTGCAATGAAAGTTTGGTGTGCCTAGGGCAAGTCGTTCTAAAGATATCTTGGTAACGAGAAAGGTGTGACGGACAGACGGACAGACGGACGGACGGACGGACGGACGTACATGACGACGACAATACCCTTCGGCCAAATTTTGGCCGAGGGGTAAAAAACTCTATTGGACTTACTGTAACACTTTGTCTTTGTCCTTCTTGACTGATGTCTTAACCTGGAGCTTTTGGCGGCCATTTTGAATTTATGCAAATTAGGTCAACTCAAAAGGGGTTGATTATGGTTTCAATGAATAGCTTGGTATCAAAAACCCATGCATAGATACAAAAACCAACTTCATATCAGGCTTACTTTTAAAGTTAGACCAATTTAACCAAATTTGGTTAATGCCGCTTTTTGGGGGTAGGGGTAACTTTTGTTGACATTTGTCAACATACAATACCCTGAATCATAAATATGATGCATGGATTTATCAAAAGACTTAATACGGAAACTTCTGACCAATTTTGGTTGCTTTATCTACAACATTGGGTGTATGCGGGTTGATCGAATTTTGAGCGACTTTCAAACTGAAAGTGATTTTTGGGCAAAATTTCGCTAAATAGCGTATTTTTGTGTTGTAAATGAAGGTTTATGGTATTGAACCATGCTAAAAATGTGTTAGTTATGTTTAAACATGATAAATAAATGTTACATTTGAATATAATGCTGCCTACTCTTGAATTATTCCTTGAAAACTGAAATTTGCTATTTTGGCTGATTGGCGTCAAGGCGAAATCATGTATTGGGCTGTGCAGAAAAAACGTACTTGATCTGGGAGTGTTACCCAACCTTTTTCCAAGGTTCTCAACATACAGAACAGGAAAATACCAAGTTTTGCTGTAAAAGAGAGATGTACACAGAAACCCCCCCAGAGCCTATACTATAAGTAATATAGGCTGGTTAGAAATAATTAACAACAAGAAGTCCTATGATACAATACAGATAAGACTAACTTTATTTCTGAAGTTCGCTGTTCACATAGTTACATTATTCAATGTTCAGATGTTCTTTACAGTACGTGTACATAGAGTAGTGGGAATAAGTCCCAGTGAGTTTCATTCTTTAATAGATCCCAGACTTGATACTTGTTATTCAGTAAGGTCACATGATCTGCCTTGGTAAACAATAATTCATATACAACACATTGCATAGTAGTGATAACTTTGCCTATGTTATGTAACGGTACATGTTCTATATTGTTGACTGAAGTACTGAATTGTCATTCACAATTGTCCGTCCATTGCCTTTTGTAGGTATTTTTCATCCTTCCTACTGGGAGATTAAAGACAGAATCCTCATGCTCAAACTATGGACTTGGTGTCAGTTCTTTAACAAACCCTAGCGGCCATTGGGGTTTATATATACTACAGTATACTGTTGAAAGTATGCCATTATATGCATGTATGAATAACCACTACATATGCTCTACATATATAAGTTGTATCAGCACTACATCACAAGGTGCAAACCATAGAAAATTACAAGTATTAGTCATACAATATTGTTCCAGTTTTTTTATACTTATTTAAAATATCAATTCCAGCAATGCATAAATCATGATTGTAACATGTGAGTACAGAGATCATACAAGATATAAAAATACAAAATTTCATGTATATGTATACCTTACTCAGAGTTACGAATTGATTAAGGGCCATTTAGGAATCAGAATCATTAAATCGATTGAATAATTGTCGAACTTATTCAATTGTGTACTTATTGTATCTTAATTGAGTTTGGCTAATATTATGAAATTACATGTACCTTACTCAGCGATATTAATTAATCTAGCAAAAAGGATTTGTGTGATAGAATCGATTGAATACCCGTAGTCATACAGAGATAGCTCACTTGTCTATTATATTCACAGAGAAAATATCTGATCAAATCTGCATTAATTTGAAATTACTATGACACTCATGTTCATTTGTCAACAAAATCACAAGATGCAAATCACAGTTTGTTTTGTTTTTTACATTAAAAGCGTTCCAGCAATGCATGTGATCATTGTAACATGTGAGTATAGAGATCACACAGGTTCGACTGATAAAAATACAAAATTACATGTACCTTTCTCAAGAGTTACAAGTTGATCAAGGACCGTTTAAGAATCAGAAGTTTGGGTCATTAAATCAATTGAATAATTGTCATAACAAGCTTGTTCGATTTTGTACTTGTTGCATCCTGTGAGTTTGGCAAACATGAATTTGGCAAATATGAAATTACATGTACCGTACACAACATTATCAATTAATCTGGCACCATGTAAAAAGAATAAATGAAATGACATGTCAATCAGGGATTTGTGTGATTGGATCAATTGAGTGATGGTAGGCATACAGAGATACATGTAGCTCACTTGTCAATAAAATTCAGAGAGAAAATATCAGATCAAATCTGCATTAATTTAAAGTTGCTATGACACTGCTGTTCATTTGTGGACAAAATTAAGGTAAGTCTAGTTTGAGTTAAAAGTTATTGATGACCATATAAATCGGATGAAAATGTCCAACTGTCGGTCCGAATGAAAGTATTTTCAATCAATTACGCTGAAAGGAAACAGAATGAATCTGATGTAGATTTGGTTTGCATGGAGCTTGCTGCGTGCTCATCGCAATGAATTTGCTGCATGAGTCAAGGCAGCCTTGTTTGCATGTCAATAATATGTGAACGTGCTGTAAATATACATGTCACCTACAATATGAGATTAATATGGTAAGCCTATGGTAATGATAGGGTAATACTCTGGAATTGGAACATATGGTATTGATAGGGTAATACATCTGGTAATGCTATGGTTTGAAGAATACCTGATGTGGTTCAAACCATAGCATTACCAGATGTATTACCCTATCAATACCATATGTTCCAATTCCAGAGTATTACCCTTTCATTACCAGACTATTACCAGATTACTTACCATAGGCTTACCAGAGTACTTACCTTATTATTTGCATATGAGATTTTACTCTGGTAATGATCTGGTAATACTGTGGTAATACTATGGTAATAACCAGAAATTTTGGTAAGGGTTCTATCACATAAATTCTGTACTGCACACTACAGCACCTTACTGCATATAATTTTACTGATGCTAAAGCAACAGGTCTATAAGTTCCATATATAAAAACTATTATACCAAATAAGATATGTGGATTTCCCCTTCCAAACATCCTTCATAATTACATGCATTAAAATACTGTTAACAATCATAACATATTGCCACGACAACTTTCTCACACAAAATGGACAGGAATAATCTGTGTTACGTAACAGCATTTACTGACCCGTGCTTCAGTGACCAGTCTTGACACTTTCTCACTCTCCTTAAATGCAGTCACACACAAGGCTATAACACATTTTACACAAAATAAATAATCTTCTAGTCAGCATATGCTAAAATCATTGCACACCCCATTCTCACAACCCAGAAACAATAACAATAACTGAACTGTATTGTTTAGAAATGGGTGACAAAGATGCACGGTTTCAAATAACACTGAAAGGCACACATTAATTTCTGAACGGACCATCAAAGATATGTAAACCAGTTGTGTTGGTTATCTTTCATTAAACGGAAACCCAAGGTTCTTCTGCAGCTCATTGTAAAGGTGTGTTTTCTGCAAGAAAAGAAAACGTATTAACTCTTTACAACTGATAACTGATCAAATAATTACTAGATACATCATTACGACATAGTTTAGGGTACAGATTCCATACACCAGGTCAACAGCAAGTAAGGATCTTTGCTGATCTCCAAACTAAATAAAATCCACAAATCACAAGAGCTCAATTGAACCCAAGATATGCCCTTAAAATACACATTAGACAACAACATGACTAAACCCCAAAAAGAGAATAGCCAATGAGATAAATATGGTTATCTGCAATAAAAGGAAGCTAAAGAGATAAGCTGATCATTGATGTGATAGTAATGACACCATTCTGTTAAAAAAAAAATTTCACAGGTAAATTTTCTGTTATTAAGCTAAAACTTACCTCACTTCCACTCTTTGCATTTCTTGTCTACATGAAATACCACAGTAAGAATTTAAATGACAGTTATCTCCCCTGCTAGTCACCTGATAGCATAGCTACCCACAATTCCACTTCCTTCTTGTTCCACTGCGATACATGGTCTGGATGTATCATAGCGGGGAGGTTGGGTGGGCATCACTGGAAGTGAGGTAAGTTTTAGCTTAATAACAGAAAATTTACCTGTGATTTTTTTTTGTTATTTGCGCTGAAAACTTACCTCACTTCCACTCTTTGCATAGAGTGCCACCGTAAGGTAGGTGGGCAAACTGATACAATCCGTGGTTAGTGATAAATGCCATACATAGTGACTAGTACAGAGTAGAAATCATAGATCTTCTACCTCACAGAGGATCCATGAGATCATACAACAGTAATAACCTGTATGCCTATGGTACACAGGGAACCTCTGTTGCTACTCTGACTTCAAGGCTGAGATGCAAGATACGCCCCCCCCCCCTTTTTCCGAAAGGGCCCGAGAGAAAAAATGCACTCACCCGCAAGCAGGGTTACAACTGTACGCCCGGACTTTTGTAGCTATCTTGCTGGCCTCGGTCCCCCTGACACCCGCTGTGCGGTCACAAGTGGGCCGATGGAATAGAGGTCGTTACATGCCAACGTCATGTCCCGGAGATAGTAGGAGGCAAAGGTCGTGTTTGACCTCCAATAGCACGCCCTCATAATGTCGGTCACCGATCTGTTGGTCCATAGAGGCCATGATGCCGCTAATTGCCCTAATCTCGTGACCCGAAACGTTTACAAGCGCGGCTTGCCTATCAGTAGCCGTGGAGTACGCTAGCCGAATCATATTTTTGAGCCAACTCGAGATAGTGTTTTTACTTATTTCTTGTTTGGCTTTGGGATCGAAAGGGATAAACAAACGCCTCCTTCCCACTCTGATCTCCTCTGTACGATTCAGGTAACACGCAAGTGCCCGAACCGGACACATTAACATGTCTGATTCAAGACCGGACGAAAGGAAATCAGATAAGGCTGGAATTGTGAACTCTCGAGATATGGAATCGTAGAGGGCTTGATTCTTGGCCACAAACTCAGGAACCGTTGTGAGAACTACATTGCTCCAGTTCCTAGAGTGTCTGATGTTCCTTTTATTGAGCGCATGCAGCTCTGACACCCTAGCTGCCGAAGCAAGAGCCAACAAAAGCGAAGTTTTGTATGATAAATATTTTAGCTCAATAGCCTCTATTGGCTCGAAAGGTGGCTCTCCTAATTGCCGAAGTACTAAGGCTAAGTCCCACTTAGGTAATTTCGGAACAGCCGACTGACCAGTTATCTTGTATGACTTGATTAGTGCAGATAAGTTTGGATCAGTCGAGGGATTAACCCCAGTACCCAGTAGAATAGGCTGAGCAATAGCCGCTCTATAACCTTCT
>JAVTVY010040578.1:0-17909 GCA_036873755.1 Hanleya hanleyi | reverse complement strand
TCTCAACTGGGGCTGCACACAATGCTTTGCTGTCAAAGGATAGTTTCAAGTTGGGAGAAGCTGAGTGGAATATTGTGGCGGCTACATCTTTTTACATGAATGTGACGGCGCATTGGGCTCCGGACGAGATGTCTGACGACATGATTTCCGACGCTATGAGACCATACGGAGAGTGCCAGGGAGTAACCAAACCGTGTTGTTCTGACGAAGAATTGGAGCATGTTCGCACTGGAATTCGTGTATACAGATTTAAATGCCACAAGACTCGGTATGTACCAAACTTTATCAACTTTGGCGGGGATATTGTGATGTTCACGTTTCCTGGGCAAGTTTCCGAATGTCGCAAATGTGGCCAGCAACATCACATAGCTCCCCAGTGTCAAGCTAAATGGTGTGAAAATTGCGATGGATTCTCTTCACATGATAATCCACATACTGCAATCAATTGTCCGGAAAAATGCAGAATTTGCCAGTCAGAGGAGCATTCCAGCGCGTATTGTTGTGCCAGGAACTTCTCATACGCCGCGACGTTGAAAAGGCCTACTTCCAAACCAAGCGGTCCTAGGGAGCCTAGCGGACCTAGCGAGGACGAGGGGGAAATTGATGTTGTTGGATTTAGTGATGATGAAGAGCAGTGTATGGAACGAGTATGCTTTAATGAGAATGGGAGAGAACTTGATGACGAAGATAAATCCGAGAATTCGGATATGGAGATAGGAGATTGGGCTGAAGTGCAAAATGATAATTTGAGAGAGGACGATATATCTGATCGTCCTCCGGCCGGTGATTCTAACCCTGTAGAATCCCCAACAACTACAACAGTCCAGGTACACGCTGAAAAGGCCCCAACAACTACAGTAGTCCAGGTGCATGCTGAGCAGTCTGATGGATTACCTGCCAGTAAGAAACAAAAGAGCACGAAATCTTCCACAAAGGCTGCGGGGTCTTCTGAGCCAACAGAACAGACAAACAAAGGCGTGAGTATGATTTCAGAATTGATTGAGCTAATTACTCCAATGCCTTCCCAGGAAGACAATGACTCAAGTTTGTTGTGGGAGTTTCGGAGAAAGAAAAGCTTTTCACAGCGGGCGAGAAAGAACAAAGAGAAGAAAGAGAAGAACTAGTGCAAACGAATAAGAATGACTGTTTTCCCTTCACATTCACAACAATGGATAAAACAACACTCTATCTACTTCTTATTGTAATGGCAAGTATTAGTTCGGTACGGTTTGGAACTTTGAATACCAATGGGCTTCGTGACGGGAATAAAAAAGCCCAGGTCCGTGATTTCGTTTTTGACAACGAAATTGACATATTGTTTTTGCAAGAAACGCATTTTGAGAACTTTAATGACACAAAAGGATTAAATATACCGTGTGATTCTAGGTGGGCTTATGGCTCAACCCAGAGTTGTGGTGTTGGTATTTTAATTCGATATACGGTGGAGTGCACAATTAAATCTGTACAGAGATGTCCGGAAGGCAGATTTGTTGTAATGAAAGCCATTATCAATAACACTGCGTTAAATTTAGTTTGTGTGTATGCCCCTAATTGTGCAACTGAAAGAAAAGCATTTATCAAAAGAATAGATAAACTAATTTCTGGTAATGAAATTATTGTCCTTGGTGGTGATTTCAATTTTATTGAAAATAATATCTTTGACAAAGAAGGTGGTAATATGAATGCAAGAAACGATGGAAAGGAGGAAATTGATTCTTTGAAGAGAGATTTTAACATTGCTGATATCTTTAGGAAGATTCACCCCCAAAAGAAAGTGTATACTTGGTACAGTGGCCAAATTGCTAGCCGGCTTGACCGATTTTATTTGTCTAATGTTGTACATAAGTCTGTGACTGCTTCAGATGTTATACATGTTTCATTTTCTGACCATTCGTGTGCCTTTTATGATGTATGTTTTGACAATGTGATCACGTGGGGTCCAAGTTATTGGAAATGCAATATCTCCTATTTGTCCGATGATGAGCTGATATTAACTATTCAAGATATTTATGAGGATATCTTTACTGGGAATAATATGTCAAACATTGTTGCACAGTGGGATGAATTTAAGGATAAATGTAAAGAGGAAATTCGTAAGTATTCTGTTGGTAAATCTGCCGCCAAAAGGATCAAGATTCGGGATCTCAACAGAACCCTAAATGAATTGAAATGTGACCCTGTCGCTAATAAGGATGATATTGTAAATATTACAACGATGATAAATGCTTTGTATGATGAACAAAGGAAAGGCTTGATTATACGGGCAAAGGCTGTTCACTTTGAGAAAAGCGAAAAACCTTCTAGATATTTTATTAGACGGGAAGCTGGACGGGGAAAAAGAACGTTAATAAAAAAAATATGTTGTCACAATAGTCCGTCCACTTCTCATGAAAGCCAGAATCATATCTCTGACTGTATTTTGTCTTATTATAAACAATTGTATTCAAGGCAGGAGATTGATAGTGAGTGCCAAGATGAATTTTTGTCTCATTTACCGCAACTTACTGATGATTATAAAGAGTTATGTGAGGGAGTGTTGAGTGAAAATGAGTTGTTTTCTGCCCTACTAAGTATGCGTAAGCATAAGAGTCCAGGAAGTGATGGCTTGCCCGCTGAGTTTTATGTCCAATTCTGGCCCCTTGTTGGTAAGACCTTCACAGAAGTTGTTAACACTTGTTTTCAGAATGGTTCTCTAAGCCAAAGTCAGAGAGTTGGGTTAATAACTTTGTTATGTAAAGACCCAGATCAGTCGGAGTTTATAAAAAATTGGAGGCCAATTAGTTTGCTCAACACAGATTACAAAATTATATCTAAGGCCCTGTGTAATCGCCTTAAAGGCGTCATAGATTCGGTCGTCATGCAAAACCAAACTTGTGGCGTACCTAACAGAAGTATTTTTGACAACTTACACCTTTTACGGAATACATACGACTATGTAGAACAAAAAGACATTCCTGCTTGTTTTCTTAATTTGGATCAAGAAAAAGCTTTTGATCGTGTGGATTGGTCGTTTTTGTTCAAATGTTTGAAAATGTATAATTTTGGTGCTGATTTTCAACGATGGATTGAATTGTTGTATACAGATATATATAGCAGTATTATTGTTAACGGACATATTACTGACAAGTTCGCTTTGTCTCGTGGAGTTAGACAGGGCTGCGGAATATCACCGTTATTGTACATATTGTCGTTAGAGCCGTTTATAGCTGCTATAAGGAATTCTGATGCTATTAAGGGCGTTAAAATGCCCGGTACAAAGAAAGTGGCAAAAATAACGGCCTTTGCAGATGATGCCACGGTTATGGTTTCTGAGGAAAGTTCAGTTCCTCCTATTGTTACGCTATCACAAAGGTATGGAAAAGCGTCCGGTGCCAAACTTAACTTGGATAAAAGTACAGCTCTACCGATTGGCAAGTTTGATGAACAGGTGGCTTCAGAAGCTGGTTTCAAAATTGTTGATAGTGCTAAGATTTGTGGCATTTTCTTTGGTGAAAACAGCGAGGAACTGAACTCTGCTCGTGTACGTAATAAAGTTAACAAGGCTATAGGCTCATGGACTGGGAGATACCTAACGTTAAGAGGTAAAGCTGTCTTAGTCAACACTGTCGCACTGGCAATGTTATGGTTCTCCGCTCAATGTATTATGCTACCCCAGAAGTGTGTTAAACAATGTTGCCAGTCTGTTTTTAGATTTGTATGGGATAGCAAACCCGAAGGCTTAAAAAGAAGCGTAATGTTTAATGATTTTTCTAAAGGAGGTTTGAAGATACAATGCATTGAATGTAAGCTAAAAACATTTGCTGTTAGACATGTTTTGAAATTATTGTATGGGACTACCGCTGACTGGAAATATTACGTCATCTATTGGTTGGGGTTGTCCTTGAGGCGTCTTAGGCCGGATTTTGCCAAGGTTACTATTCCTCATTCTGACAAGAGATCTCCGTTTTATGACTTTGTCTGGAAAGCTTGGAAAGAGTTTTATGATGGTAATCCGTTGCCTAATATAATGTATACAAGTCGGTATATTTACAATGTGTTCCTTAGTAAGATTGTTGAAGTACCTCGTGTAATGGTAGTAGCTCCTCAGCTTTCATGGAGAGAAATTTGGAAGGGAGTCTTTCATGATTTCTTGGACCATAACTTGGTTAATTTCTCATTCAAGCTGGTTCATAACATTCTACCGGTTAAAGAACGATTATTAAGAAGGCATATTGCCACGGATGATAAATGTGTTTTCTGTTCTGAAAGTGAAACGCAGAAGCATTTGTTTTTAGAGTGTGAAATGATCATCGAAGTGTTTGAGGAATTTAGAAGACTTTTTATGTTGTATGGGAATTTTTTCCCAAATTTTGACGAAACAAGTATGATTCATAAATTACTTGATAATCACCTGTCACGCCATGAATATGCTGTTTATTTGTATATGATCAGTGCTATACAATTTAATGTATGGTGTGCGAGAAACGAAATAATTTTTAAGCAAGTAGATAGATCTAAGAATAGTATTGTGGCAACGACTAAATCTATGATTAAAACTAGGTTATATGTGGATTTCTGGCGTTTAGATCGTCGCACATTCATTAAAGTGTGGTGTAAAAATAATATAATCTGTAGAATTCGTGATTCTCAATTGTACTGTAGATTATAGCCTATGATTGACCCTACTTTGGCTACTATGATGTTATAGTGCAGTAGAATCAATTATCTGTGATATTATTTATTTTAGTACTCTACTGCGAAAACTGATGTACAAATGTCTTGTTATAAGTGAATAAATTATTTTATTTTCAAAAGAAAAAAAAAATTGCGATTTATTAAAGATCTTGACAATATTTTGGCTGGCAGTGAACCTATAGTGCTTGGCGGGGACTTTAACTTTGTTGAGAACCTCGATCTAGACAAAACTGGGGGGAATTGTCAGAAGGGCTCAGATGGGAAGGCTGAAATTACAACTATAAAATACACACATGAATTATGTGACATATTTCGTGTTCAGCGCCATGTCAAGAAAGTTTATACTTGGTCCCGTGGAAACATTGCTTGTAGACTTGATCGTTTCTACATTAGTAAGATTTTGGAAAGTGGGGTGGAAGCGTCTGATGTCATCCATGTCTCATTTTCCGACCATTCTTGTAATTACATAGATATAACATTTGACGACGTTGTTACAATGGGACCAGGATATTGGAAATGTAATGTGTCCAATTTATCTGATCCTGATGTTAGAAGTAATGTTGAGGATGTGTACAAAGCTATTTTTGATAATGATGTAATACAGTTGTCCGATAAATGGGACTGTTTCAAGTTAAAGGTCAAACAAGTAATTAAAAGTATATCGTGCGAAAAAGCAAAGTTGAAGAGGCAAAAGTTACATGACTTACAGTTAGAATTACAGGTATTGCAATCAAATCCTGTCATCAATAAAGAAAAAATCAATGCTTTGAAATCGTCCATTAATGCTATTCAGAAAGAGAATTTCTGGGGCGCAAAGATCAGATCAAAAGCTGTAAATTTAGAACAATCTGAGAAGCCGACTAGGTATTTCTTGCGGAAAGAGAAATATCGGGGTAAAAAGAAACTCATAAAATGTTTGTCTTGTCGGCATAATTCTACCAATGTTCATAATGATCAAGGTTCGATATCTGAATGTATTAAATGTTTTTATGAAGAATTATATACGGCGGAAGAAACTGACAAAGATATACAGCAAGAATTTTTAGAGAAGTTACCTTCACTAACTGAAGAGCTTAGTGAATGTTGTGAAGGGGAATTAACCGTTGACGAATGCTATGAGGCTCTGAAAGGCATGCAGCATTATAAGTCCCCAGGTGAGGATGGATTACCTGCGGAATTTTATCTTCAGTTTTGGTACCTTATTGGAGAAACCTTTGTAAATGTTGTTAATAATTGTTTTAATGAATCAGTTTTGTGTCCCTCTCAACGTAGTGGACTTATTACCTTATTATGTAAAGATCCTGCGAATGCTGAGTATATTAAGAATTGGAGGCCTATAAGTTTACTAAACGTCGATTACAAAATTGTTTCTAAGTCCTTATGTAATAGACTTAAAAAAGTAGTTGATCAAATTGTATTACAAGACCAAACATGTGGCATTCAAGGTCGTAACATTTTTGATAATTTGCATTTATTGCGCAATACGTACGATTATGTATCTCAGAATGATTTGAATGCCTATTTTATCAATTTGGATCAAGAGAAGGCCTTTGATCGTGTTGATTGGGAATTTATGTTTGAATGTTTGAAAAAATATGGATTTGGCCCAGAATTTTGTAAGTGGGTCAGTATGTTATATTGTGGAATATCTAGTAAAGTTATTGTAAATAGTTATTTAACTGAATCATTCGAGTTATCCAGAGGGGTAAGACAAGGCTGTGCGATCTCGCCATTATTGTATGTGATGACTCTGGAGCCATTTGTTGCTGCAGTTAGAGCTTGTAAAGGTATTAAAGGCATAAAACTGCCAGGATGCTCTAAGGAAGCAAAAATTTCTGCCTTTGCTGATGACACCACTGTCATTGCATCTGACGAGGAGTCGATTAATGGGTTAGTTAAATTATCTAAGCGATATGAGAAAGCATCTGGTGCTAAATTGAGCTTTGTAAAAAGTACTGTATTGCCTATTGGAAAAGGTGAAAAAGTGATCTCCCCTTGATAGATCTAACTGTAGTGGAGTCCGCAAAAATATGTGGGGTTTATTTTGGAAAGAATTGTGATGAACTAAATACTCAGCACAGGCTCACCAAACTTGAAAAAGTTCTAAATTTTTCCATGTATAGAGATTTTACACTGCGTGGAAGAGCGGTTTTTGTCAACTGTGTAGCTTTGGCGGGTATTTGGTTCATGTTGCAGTCGACGACTGTATCAAATAAGTTTATTAATAAATGTACCCAGTTAACGTTCAAGTTTATTTGGAATTGTAAACCAGAAAGTATTCGTCGGAATGTTATTTATAATAATTACATGGAAGGAGGTTTAAACCTACAGTGTGTAATGGCAAAACTAAAAACGTTTGCTGTGATGCACGTGTTGAAGCTTATTTCTGGGACGAATGCAGATTGGACGAAATTTGCCGTGTATTGGCTGGGATTTTCACTGCGAAAAGAATGTCCAGAACTTGCATCCAATAATTCTCCCCACTCAGAAAAAATGTCACCTTTTTATAAGTTTGTTATATCTGCATGGAAGGAATATATTGTTTTGTTGCAATCTGGCCATATGTTTCGTTCCAGCAAATCTGTATATGGTTTGTTTTTGAAATCAATTGTTGTTAAACCTCGAATAGTTAATAGGTTACCTCAGTTGCCCTGGAAAGCTATTTGGGGAAATGTTTTTCTTACTTTTGAAGACCACAATTTGGTTAACTTTTCTTTTAAACTTGTTCATGACATTCTTCCCGTTAGGGAAACACTTTATAACAGGAATATTATTAATACCACTGTGTGCGTGTTTTGCAACATGACAGAAACTCGCGAGCACCTGTTTGTCAATTGTCGTATGACACAGAGTGTTCTTACAATGTTTAAGTCAATCCTTCAATCATACTGTAACTTTTTTCCTGATTTTTCTGAACATCATCTGTTGTACAAACTTTTCAAGGTCAATTTACCAAAAGAACAGCATGATGTTCTTATTTATCTTATTAACTTAATTCTGTTTTCTGTTTGGTGTTCTCGGAATGAGAACATTTTCAATAACAGGCCTGTCTCTAAGACTGGTATTGTACAAATTATTAATGCCCGGTTAAGGCAAAGAATATATGTAGATCACTTTCGAATGGGTGAGCGGAGCTTCAAGAAATACTGGTGCGTGAATAATGTCTTTGCTAACATTTCAAACAGTAAATTGCATTACCTCTTGAATAATTGACAGTCAAATCCATATCTGTGATACTTCTTTTAACCCGGATTGTGACTGATTGTATTGTATATACCTATTTGTGAATAAATTATTTTCATTTCAAGAGAAAAAAAAATTGCGATTTCGGGAACTGCATTTAATTGTCATCTACATATAGGACCATGCTGATTAAACCCTGTAATTCAAGATATATCGAGCAATAATATCATCACTTAAAATGCCGTCTACTTACATACATTTAATACATACCAGCTTTTGTAGAGAAGAGCCTTCCAGCTACTTAGCTTTGTAATAGGGGTCCTTGTAGGAGTGCGGATTTTGACCCTCCAAATTTTCACTTCCAGGAACGATTAACTCGCGTAGTGGCGCGTAGACGTGATCCCTCAGCAATTGTTTTGTGCCCGTTTGGAGAAACAGTTACGTTCAACAGGATGGTTTTATAGATATCAGTTAATAAAAAGGACTGAAGAATTATCATGCCGTCGAAAATGAGCGACCTTCCTTATTATGAAATTAGGGAGGGAAGTAGTATACATCAAGTCTTTGGGCGTAATAGCGCCTCACTGCGCATGCGCAGAATTTATTTTTGGGTTGGAATGGTGTGTGTGCGCATGCGTGAGTTGATGCAAATGAGTTTATGCAAATGAGGTGATTGGTTTTTTTCAAAATGGCGGCTTGTTTTTGTATGTGATGGGTGGTCGGTTTCAAAATGGTGGACAATTGCACTTGTCTCACCCCTCATTTGCATATTTTCAAAATGGCGGCTTGTTTTTGTATGTGAGGGGTGGTCGGTTTCAAAATGGTGGACAATTGCACTTGTTTCACCCCAGTCCTCATTTGCATATTTTCAAAATGTCGGCTTGTTTTTGTATGTTAGGGGTGGTCGTTTTCAAAATGGCGGCCTGTAGTTGTCCACATTATGCAAATGAGGTCTTTGGGTTTTTCCCTCAGGGTGGCTTAATTTTCAAAATGGCGGCTTGTTTTTGTATGTTAGGGGTGGTCGGTTTCAAAATGGTGGACAATTGCACTTGCCTCACCCCAGCCCTCATTTACATATTTTCAAAATGGCGACTTGTTTGTGTGTGTTAGGGGTGGTGTGTTTCAAAATGGCGGCCTGTGGTTGTCCACCCTTTTGAAAATATGCAAATGAGGTTCAATTGGCTATAAAAGGAGTCCATTTTTAGGGCAAGGGTGTATTCAATCTGACTTACCTGACCTGACCTGTCTCCCTGCCTGCCTGCCTGCCTGCCTGCATCCCTGCCTTACTTGCCTATCCGCTTGTATGAGACGAAAAGCATGAGACGTGGAGAAGATTTTCCCTTGGACCCAGCAGCACCTCCGGTTGAAGTCTTGCCTGAAGATGCGCGTGTCAGGGCCATTTATGAACGACACTGGGCTACCATACGCCATTGTTTTCACCGTGATCGTCGTCTTTTGGACTTATATAATTTTCGGCTGGAGGACCTCACGTATCTCACTACATATGCCGAGAACATTTTCAAAGATCAGGTGACAGCCTATAAGTTGAATGTCACATTTGGGTATATCTTACGGCACAAAAAGACGGACCAGCTGCGGTATTTCTATCCCAGCAATAATACCTATGTGTTTGATCAGCCGTTCACCGTGACGGATGCGATTTCTCTGGAGCCACTCATCGACCAATTGACTACGTTGGATCCATTGGAATGGACTCGGTTGCAACGCCCCAATACCCAATGGCTTGTGGAAATGGTCACTAACGTCACATTTTTCGTCACGAAAATGCGAGATCACCCGATCGGTGCTCCTGTACAACTCCCCCCGTGGTTGCTTCTTCGAAAAGGCCTGAATGCATTAACAGCAGGAATAAAGGGGCCCTACAAAGACCGGAAATGTCTGTTTCGGTGTTTGGCCGTGCATCTGGACGAGTGTGACCCCCGGGCTTGTGACACAGTGGCCGATGGCTATTGGGAGGCGTATTTAGAGCAGCAAGACATGGATAAGCGGCACTTCCGTGGAGTCCCCTTTAAGAATTTGGATGATGTGGAAACACTGTTCGATATTAATATCTTTGTTTATCGATTACGATGCGAGGACGATACCTATGTGGCTGAATTGGTTCGTCGATCCACAGAACGGTATCCTGCTACGATGAAAGTCAATGTGTTCGATGACAATGGCGTGAGTCATTTTTCGCTCATTACCAATATGAGCCTGTACGCTCAGTCTTTCAGTTGTGCCCAATGCCATCGTGTGTTTAAAAAGTCTTACAACTTACATTGCCACGAGAAAATCTGTGACAACAGTGTCAAGCGAGTCTATCCGGGTGGCGTGTATCATAATACACCTACTATTTTCCAGGAACTGGCCGATGAGGGTATCATCATACCGGAAGAGGACCGTTATTTTCCTTACCGGGCATGCTATGATTTTGAGGCCCTGTTGGAGCCCATGGACCTGTTTTCGGCTAAAACGCAGTGGACACAGCGACATATCCTCCTCAGTGTCAGCATTTCATCCAACGTACCTGGCTATGACGCTGCTCCGGTGTGTTTCGTGTCCACGGGGGAATCCCATGAGTTGATCACCCGTATGATGAAGTATTTAGAGAAAGTCAGTGCGGCCAGTACGGAATTGTTGGTGGCCAAGTTCGAGGAGGTACTGGCCCAGCTGGACGACCGCATTCCTGAACCGGGTGTAGCATTCAGCGATGATGAAGAGTCCGAGTCCGAGTCGCAGCCGGAATCCCAGTCGCAGCCTCTGCAGACGCAGGATGTCCCTTTACCGAAACCGTATGCGGCGAAATTGAAGTTACGGTTCCTACAATATTTAGGTCAGTTACCGGTGCTCGGCTTCAATTCGGGACGATACGACTTGAACATGGTGAAGGAATTTCTCTACCCTTACTTGGCGCAGTCCGATACCCTCAAGTCGGTGATCAAGAAGGTTAATAACCATATGGCCCTCACTACCACATCACTGCATTTTCTACCAAAAGAACAGCATGATGTTCTTATTTATCTTATTAACTTAATTCTGTTTTCTGTTTGGTGTTCTCGGAATGAGAACATTTTCAATAACAGGCCTGTCTCTAAGACTGGTATTGTACAAATTATTAATGCCCGGTTAAGGCAAAGAATATATGTAGATCACTTTCGAATGGGTGAGCGGAGCTTCAAGAAATACTGGTGCGTGAATAATGTCTTTGCTAACATTTCAAACAGTAAATTGCATTACCTCTTGAATAATTGACAGTCAAATCCATATCTGTGATACTTCTTTTAACCCGGATTGTGACTGATTGTATTGTATATACCTATTTGTGAATAAATTATTTTCATTTCAAGAGAAAAAAAAATTGCGATTTCGGGAACTGCATTTAATTGTCATCTACATATAGGACCATGCTGATTAAACCCTGTAATTCAAGATATATCGAGCAATAATATCATCACTTAAAATGCCGTCTACTTACATACATTTAATACATACCAGCTTTTGTAGAGAAGAGCCTTCCAGCTACTTAGCTTTGTAATAGGGGTCCTTGTAGGAGTGCGGATTTTGACCCTCCAAATTTTCACTTCCAGGAACGATTAACTCGCGTAGTGGCGCGTCGACGTGATCCCTCAGCAATTGTTTTGTGCCCGTTTGGAGAAACAGTTACGTTCAACAGGATGGTTTTATAGATATCAGTTAATAAAAAGGACTGAAGAATTATCATGCCGTCGAAAATGAGCGACCTTCCTTATTATGAAATTAGGGAGGGAAGTAGTATACATCAAGTCTTTGGGCGTAATAGCGCCTCACTGCGCATGCGCAGAATTTATTTTTGGGTTGGAATGGTGTGTGTGCGCATGCGTGAGTTGATGCAAATGAGTTTATGCAAATGAGGTGATTGGTTTTTTTCAAAATGGCGGCTTGTTTTTGTATGTGATGGGTGGTCGGTTTCAAAATGGTGGACAATTGCACTTGTCTCACCCCTCATTTGCATATTTTCAAAATGGCGGCTTGTTTTTGTATGTGAGGGGTGGTCGGTTTCAAAATGGTGGACAATTGCACTTGTTTCACCCCAGTCCTCATTTGCATATTTTCAAAATGTCGGCTTGTTTTTGTATGTTAGGGGTGGTCGTTTTCAAAATGGCGGCCTGTAGTTGTCCACATTATGCAAATGAGGTCTTTGGGTTTTTCCCTCAGGGTGGCTTAATTTTCAAAATGGCGGCTTGTTTTTGTATGTTAGGGGTGGTCGGTTTCAAAATGGTGGACAATTGCACTTGCCTCACCCCAGCCCTCATTTACATATTTTCAAAATGGCGGCTTGTTTGTGTGTGTTAGGGGTGGTGTGTTTCAAAATGGCGGCCTGTGGTTGTCCACCCTTTTGAAAATATGCAAATGAGGTTCAATTGGCTATAAAAGGAGTCCATTTTTAGGGCAAGGGTGTATTCAATCTGACTTACCTGACCTGACCTGTCTCCCTGCCTGCCTGCCTGCCTGCCTGCATCCCTGCCTTACTTGCCTATCCGCTTGTATGAGACGAAAAGCATGAGACGTGGAGAAGATTTTCCCTTGGACCCAGCAGCACCTCCGGTTGAAGTCTTGCCTGAAGATGCGCGTGTCAGGGCCATTTATGAACGACACTGGGCTACCATACGCCATTGTTTTCACCGTGATCGTCGTCTTTTGGACTTATATAATTTTCGGCTGGAGGACCTCACGTATCTCACTACATATGCCGAGAACATTTTCAAAGATCAGGTGACAGCCTATAAGTTGAATGTCACATTTGGGTATATCTTACGGCACAAAAAGACGGACCAGCTGCGGTATTTCTATCCCAGCAATAATACCTATGTGTTTGATCAGCCGTTCACCGTGACGGATGCGATTTCTCTGGAGCCACTCATCGACCAATTGACTACGTTGGATCCATTGGAATGGACTCGGTTGCAACGCCCCAATACCCAATGGCTTGTGGAAATGGTCACTAACGTCACATTTTTCGTCACGAAAATGCGAGATCACCCGATCGGTGCTCCTGTACAACTCCCCCCGTGGTTGCTTCTTCGAAAAGGCCTGAATGCATTAACAGCAGGAATAAAGGGGCCCTACAAAGACCGGAAATGTCTGTTTCGGTGTTTGGCCGTGCATCTGGACGAGTGTGACCCCCGGGCTTGTGACACAGTGGCCGATGGCTATTGGGAGGCGTATTTAGAGCAGCAAGACATGGATAAGCGGCACTTCCGTGGAGTCCCCTTTAAGAATTTGGATGATGTGGAAACACTGTTCGATATTAATATCTTTGTTTATCGATTACGATGCGAGGACGATACCTATGTGGCTGAATTGGTTCGTCGATCCACAGAACGGTATCCTGCTACGATGAAAGTCAATGTGTTCGATGACAATGGCGTGAGTCATTTTTCGCTCATTACCAATATGAGCCTGTACGCTCAGTCTTTCAGTTGTGCCCAATGCCATCGTGTGTTTAAAAAGTCTTACAACTTACATTGCCACGAGAAAATCTGTGACAACAGTGTCAAGCGAGTCTATCCGGGTGGCGTGTATCATAATACACCTACTATTTTCCAGGAACTGGCCGATGAGGGTATCATCATACCGGAAGAGGACCGTTATTTTCCTTACCGGGCATGCTATGATTTTGAGGCCCTGTTGGAGCCCATGGACCTGTTTTCGGCTAAAACGCAGTGGACACAGCGACATATCCTCCTCAGTGTCAGCATTTCATCCAACGTACCTGGCTATGACGCTGCTCCGGTGTGTTTCGTGTCCACGGGGGAATCCCATGAGTTGATCACCCGTATGATGAAGTATTTAGAGAAAGTCAGTGCGGCCAGTACGGAATTGTTGGTGGCCAAGTTCGAGGAGGTACTGGCCCAGCTGGACGACCGCATTCCTGAACCGGGTGTAGCATTCAGCGATGATGAAGAGTCCGAGTCCGAGTCGCAGCCGGAATCCCAGTCGCAGCCTCTGCAGACGCAGGATGTCCCTTTACCGAAACCGTATGCGGCGAAATTGAAGTTACGGTTCCTACAATATTTAGGTCAGTTACCGGTGCTCGGCTTCAATTCGGGACGATACGACTTGAACATGGTGAAGGAATTTCTCTACCCTTACTTGGCGCAGTCCGATACCCTCAAGTCGGTGATCAAGAAGGTTAATAACCATATGGCCCTCACTACCACATCACTGCATTTTCTCGATGTACGGAACTATTTAGCTCCTAATTGTAGCTATGACCAGTGGGTCAAGGCCTATAATTGTGCCCAAACCAAAGGTTACTTTCCTTACACCTATATGACGAGCCTGGACCGCTTAGAAGACACCCAGTTGCCACCCCGCGAAGCGTTTTACAATGACCTGAAAGGGGAAGCTCTGCCGGAGGCCACCTACATCGAACTCCAACAAGTGTGGAACCATCACAGCATGAAGACGTTGCGAGATTTCCTGGTGTGGTATAACAACCTAGATGTGGTTCCCTTTCTCGAAGCGGCCGAGAAAATGGTGCAACTCTTTCGTCGCCAAATGCATGTGGACATATTCAAGGAGTGCTTAAGTTTACCCGGTCTAGCCCTTCGCCATTTGTTTCAAGAGTGTTCCACCTACTTCTCGTTGGTACAACAGAAAGATGCAGACATGCATGATTGTCTGAAGAAGAACATTGTGGGCGGCCCTAGCCTTATTTTTCACCGCTACCACGAGAAGGATGTCACGACACTGCCCAGTGGCAAACCCTGTGCCAAAATCATTGGCTTTGACGCGAATGCCTTGTACTTGTGGTCGCTCGCCCAACCCATGCCCAGCGGTCATTATACGCGTTGGTTGGCAGAAGGACGGCATTTTACGCCGCAACGGTCACCGTACAAACATCTCGCCGACCAGTGGTTGGACTGGGAAGCCTATCGACGGGGAATTTATATTCGTCACCAGACCAACGCCACAGAGAAGCGGATAGGAGATCGCCGACTCCCCGTCGATGGGTTTGCCCTTGTCCAAGGAACACCGACCGTTTTCCAGTTTTATGGCTGTTACTGGCACGGCCACGAATGTCATTTCAGCGCAGGATGCTTCAATCAGCGACGTGGAAAATCGGCACAAGAATTACGGGAAGAAGTAGTGGCCAACGGGGATTACGTGAAAGAGCGAGGCTTCCAGCTCTTTGAGATGTGGGAGTGTGAATTTCACACCATGTGTAAGGCCCTGCCCCATTTACAACGGTTCCTAAAAGAACGTGAGTACCCCTTGAGTCGTCGGCGACTGCTGAGTATGCCCCAGATGTTGGACGCCATTCGTTCGGGGCAGCTCTACGGCTTTGTAGAATGTGATTTGCATGTTCCCGACACTCTCAAGCCCCTCTTCGCCCAGTGTCCGCCTATCTTCAAGAACACGCTGGTGGGTCGGGCTGACATTGGAGAGACCATGGGCGCCTATGCGGAGCAACACGAGAGTTTGCCTAAACCTCGCCGCATGTTAATTGGAAGTATGTGGGGTGAAAAAATCTTGCTGGGCACGCCCTTACTGCAGTGGTACATGAAGCACGGTTTGGAAATTACTCAAATCTATCAGGTAATCCAGTACGTACCTGAGGCTTGTTTTGCGGAGAATGCCGACCTCGTGACGAAGGCCCGTCGTCAAGGTGATCAAGACCCGAGTCAGGCCATCATGGCTGAATGTTGGAAACTCACTGGGAATGGTTATTATGGAAAAACCGTAACGAACCAGGATAAACACGTCAACGTGAACATTTGTACTACTACCCAAGCCCGCAAAAGAGTGAATTCCCCTCTTTTTCGGTCCGTGGAGGTGATCGATGACGACACTTATGAAGTCACTTTAGCCAAGAAGACTATCCGGTATAACTTACCCCTGCAGATTGGATGTATGGTCTACCAGGTGGCCAAGCTGAGGATGCTGGAATTCATCTATGATTTTATGGGTGTCTATTTTAACCCCTCAGACTGGCAACTCATGGAAATGGACACCGATTCGGCCTACATGGCCGTCTCCAACGCCGACTGGGAGTCCCTGGTGAAACCCGAGTTACGGGATCAGTATGAAGCGGACCGCGACCTGTGGCTACCCCGACGCGATCACTACACCTACGACAAGCGGACACCCGGGCTCTTCAAGCTGGAGTGGAGCGGAGATGCTATGATTGCGCTCTCCTCTAAGACCTACTACTGTTACGGAGGAGATGAAGGAGCGGAAAATAAATTTAGTTGTAAAGGGGTGAGCCGGCGCGATCCCAACATCGACAAAGCTCTCTAACTGGGCGTGTTGCAAAGCCAGGCCAGTGCGAGTGGCACTAACCGAGGATTCCGCGTCGTCGACCACCACATGCGGACCTATATCCAGCAAAGAGACGCCTTTACTTTCTTTTATCCCAAACGAAAAGTATTGGCCGACGGTGTGAGCACTACATACTTGGACTTGTAAAAAACAAATGTGGAACTATAACTGTTGATACACGAGTTATAAAAACTGTAAAAGTCAGGATGGCCGAGTGGTCTAAGGCGCCGGTATTAAGTGCTGGTCAGCAATTGCTGTCGTGGGTTCGAATCCTACTCCTGACAGAACTTTTTTGTACCTTAATCACTACTATTCTATGTGTACATACCCTACTATTTGTACCCTGTATTCTATTTGTATATAGTCAGTAACTCATTCTTGTTGACTTAAATAAAAAAAGAGAAAGTCAAATCATTTTTTTGTGTTTTTTTCATCAATTTATTCAACAATGAACGTCAGAACAACAACGTCATAACAATAATAAACAAGGGGTCTGCGCGCACGCGCAGTACATTTTTTTAAGTTAACCAGAGAAATGGAGCATGCACATTAAAACGAGAGGCCGTCCAGTCATAGACGAGAACATCCCTGTCTTCGGCTTGACAATAATCATCAAACATATGTACAATGGTAGACATAGAATGTCCTCTACTCCGGTGAGTGAGATAAAACACACAGTACTGTCCGCACACACTACTCAAGGGGCCTTGTAATCTTTGCGTATTCCAACGCCACTGTGTCGTGGAGACGTCCATGAATTTCACCAAATCGGCATGGAGGGGTGCAAGTCCGTAGGAATCAAAGTATTCGCCTTGGCCTTGGGTGTCCACGTACACCGCTACCCAATGTTCACCGGGTCGACTCTTCGTGTCTGTATTCAGGATGTAGGCTGCTGAGGTGGTAGAGTGGGTGGGAAACACATTGCGTGGAAACACACCTCGAAAGGGGATCTTGGGATCTCGCTGGAGTATGCTCATCAGCTGCTCTGTATCCATCTTAGGTGGCGAAGTCACACAGCACGTTTCTTTGGTGATCCACACTGATGACGTTATCAAACTCGGCGTAGCAAATCACGTTAATGGTGTTGGCTAGAGGGGTGGAGAAACGCAGTTCCAACCGTAGGTTTCCTTTCTTGAGCAAAGCTAGTTGATGATCGTGTTCCAAGGTGGGGGTGAGGTCAAAGGCGAACAATGTGTACCCCTTCTTAAAGTCGTCTCGACTGATGGTATTGCCTTCGTCCTGGTTGTTTTGTCCTGTAGCTGTAAACAGGTTCAGGTAGGTCCGCACATAGTTTCCGTTAGTAAAGTCCGGTTGTAATGGCCGGGCTGGAATTTGATGGCCGGCCACGTGCAGTGCCACAAAGTTAATGTTGAAATGTTGAAATTTGAACGGATTCTCAGCCCAATTTCCATTGAATGCGGTGTTGGTCACACACGCCAGGGTAAGACGTTTAGGCAGATCCCCTAGAAATAAATTTTCACGATTGGCCATCATCCTACCTGATGGCACAGAGAACACCTTGGTCTGTACGCGTCGGATGGGGTACAGGGCTGGTTTTTTCGCTAAGGCTTCCATGTGACCCAGCAACACGCCCTGTTGCAAATCTACCGTACGGACAAACAGGGCTGCATCTTCAATGACGATCTGGAAATCGATATCGCCCTCTCCACCGGCCATTAAGGCGAACTTGGGTAAGGACCGGATCAACTTGATCTTGATGGATACACCGTTCATCATGTAGCGGT
>JAVTVY010040577.1:0-19579 GCA_036873755.1 Hanleya hanleyi | reverse complement strand
GATCTTGTTCGGGCAGCATGTCCTGAAAGAGTTGTGTGCGCATCCTGATCGCATTTTCCAGGGCCTCAGTGGATGGTAGCCCTATATCCTCTTCCAAGTGACGCTTGGTCTTCATGATGGACCTGTGCGTGGGGTAGCCTTTCATTTCAAGCGGTAGTAATTACAAGCGTCTAGTCCGTCATTCATAATCCAGCCGTCGTCCATTAGAGAATATCCGCGTCCATAATCCAAAGACCTATTCCATATAACAGTATTAGCACCAAATTCAAAAAGACAATCATAGTATACAGAAACACAGGCTTGTTTCCTGCAAGAGAGAAGCGGTCAACAGTTTTCAATGATGCCGGCAAGACATCATGATGTTCCAAAAATATCAAATCCGTATCGCTGATCAGTATTCTTAATCCATAATATTCGTTGTAAAGTCGTCATCTAAAGAATGATGTAGCTCAGTCACGCTTTGGTTGTGACTGTTCATATGAGTACCATAAGGATCTTGAAGTACATGGGTTCATACGGCCCCTAGCCCCGGATTAAGCGGAATTAGGCACAAGTTACGAAACGTAGCTGAAAGGTATACTAAAGGTATACTGTTCATAGATCTCCATGGCTGTTTTCCTGATGCAGGGGCGCATTTGGGTGTACGCCTGTTGTAAGTCCTGTCCGGCGTCCTCGATCGCTGCAGCATGAGTATTGATAGCTGCTGTCACAATACGATCCCAGAAGGTAGGTTCTGCCTCACTTTTCTGGTATGTAGGCTGACTATCTGGGGTCAAGCTCTCCGTATCAGTATATAGACTCTCAGCAATCTCACTTTCCTGGGATGTAGGCTGACTATCTGAGGTCAAGCTCTCTGTATCAGTAGATAGACTCTCATCAATCTCTGTATCGGCTTCTTGAGCCTCGGAGTCTTCAATGCCATGTATATTTTTCTCGTGTCGCATCATATGGTAACGTCTGGTGAACGTGCGTTGGCACTCAGAGCAAGTATAACCCATATTGACGGTTGAACGTTGACTGTGTGTGTTTTGGCAATACACTTGCTTTTATAGACAGTAACGCCCGTCAACGCTTAGCTTAACGCTTCAACGCCCTGGTGAACTAGCTCAGTAGCCCTGATTTTCATGCAATTGCCAGGGCGTTGAAGCGTTAAACTAAGCGTTGACGGGCGTTACTGTCTATAAAAGCAAGTGTATTGCCAAAACACGTACAGTCGACGTTCAACCGTCAATATGGCTTAAACTTCCTCTGAGTGCCAACACACGTTCACCAGACGATACGATATGATGCGACACGAGAAAAATATACAGGGGATTGAAGCCTCCGAGGCACAAGAAGCCGATACAGAGATTGATGAGAGTCTATCTACTGATACGGAGAGCTTCACCTCAGATAGTCAGCCTACATCCCAGAAAAGTGAGATTGCTGAGATTCTATATACTGATACGGAGAGCTTGACCTCAGATAGTCAGCCTACATACCAGGAAAGTGAGGCAGAACCTACCTTCTGGGATCGTATTGTGACAGCAGCTATCAATACTCATGCTGCAGCGATCGAGGACGCCGGACAGAATAACTTGCAACAGGCGTACACCCAAATGCGCCCCTACATCAGGAAAACAGCCATGGCGATCTATGAACAGTATACCTTACTACCGCTTGAAATGAAAGGCGACCCCACACACAGGTCCATCATGAAGACCAAGCGTCACTTGGAAGAGGATATGGGGCTACCACCCACTGAGGCCCTGGAAAATGCGATCAGGATGCGCAAACAACTCTTTCAGGACATGCTGCCCGAACAATATCCAGGCCTGCCCGACGACGATTAGGTCACACCGAGCAAAGATGAAAGTTTCTGAAACGGCGACTTCTGATTGGACAAGAGCAGCCGAGAATACATCTAACACAGTAACGGGCAAGAACGAATATGACTGATACAGCGCCAAATGGCGGCCTCTGATTGGACAAGAGCCTTCTTGAATTGTAAACATACCCAACGCGGCTCCCCCAGCATGGGTACGATGTACAGGAGGGGAGAATAAACCATATGAAAAAAACATGTTGTTGTTGTTCTATAATCTCTCATCCTTGTTGTTTTTCCTTCATCTGTGTATATCATGACGTCAAGGCGTTATGCTAGGACGTTAAGGCGTAACGACGGGAGCTCGGAGCTCGGGGATGGAATACTCGGGAGCTCGGAGCACGGGGATGAGGCAGGCGGGAGCTCGGAGCTCGGGGCCCCAAAATTGTTGCTTTCTATACTACTCCTAAATGTAAGATGAAGACCCGGATGTAAAACTGATAACCCACACGGTCCATTTGACCACGTATGGTCCCTCAATCACTCAACAAAGCTCCACGAATCCTCAAAATGGCTGCTTTCTATACTACGACCAGACTGCGCATGCGCAAAATGATGAAAACGGTCGATACATTAGTCCAGTCGGATCTCACTTACTCACTCACTCACTCACTCACAGGGAAGTGCCCGGATGTAGCTCAGAGAGGTCTAAACATGTTCCCCAGGGTCACGCCCGATTCACGCCTACCAGTAGTGACGTCATACACCTACGCATCATAACCCCAGATACAGAGTAGTACACTTGCACTCATTGACCTTTGTGCACTTGAAGAGCGTATTGACGCTCATTGACCCCAAGAGGTCAAAGGTCAATGTGAATGAATATCCCGTGACTATGCTTTGGATAGGGTAGATAGGAGTTTTCTCCTATTGTAGGGGTAAAGTCCGTGTTCCGCATTTTATATTTTTTCTAGAGAAACTTTTACATATACCCACCGAGCATCCAGGCCCCGATCAGCCCGGGGGACCGGTATTCGACCTTTGCGATAGGGTTGATAGGAGTTTTCTCCTATTTTAGGGGTAAAGTCCGTGTTCCGCTTTTTATATTTTTTGTGGAGAAACTTTTACATACACCCACCCTGCACCCAGGCCCCGATAAACCTGGGGGACCGATATTCGGCCTTTGGGATAGAGTTGATAGGAGTTTTCCCCTATTTTAGGGGTAAAGTCCGTGTTCCGCTTTTTATATTTTCGGGACAAATCCTAAATTTACCTACACCGACTCTACCGCTCTCTCAGCAGGCCACGATAAGCCAGGGACCGATATTCGCCCTTTGGGGCAAGGTTGATAGGGGTTTTTCCCTAGTGTAGGGGTAAAGTCCGTGTTCCGCTTTTTATATTTTCGGGACAAATCCTGAATTTACATACACCCACTCCTCCACTCTCTCAGCAGGCCCCGATAAGCCAGGGACCGATATTTAGCCTTTGGGATAGGGTTGATAGGAGTTTTTTTCTATTGTAGGGGTAAAGTCTGTGTTCCGCCTTTTTTTTCCGGAACAAATCCTAATTTCACATACACCCACTCCCCCGACTCTCTCAGCTGACCCCGATAAGGCAGGGACCGATATTAGCCCTTTGGGATAGGGTTGATAGGGGGTTTCCCCTAGTGTAGGGCTAAAGTTCGTGTTCCGCTTTTTATATTTTGGGAACAAATCCTAATTTTACATACACCCACTCCAGCCAGAACCCGATAAGCCCGGGGACCGATATTAGCCCTTTGGGATAGGGTTGATAGGGGCTTTCCTCTATTGTAGGGGTAAAGTCCGTGTTCCGCTTTTTATATTTTCGAGACAAATCCTCATTTTACATACACCCATTCATGACTTGCAAAATCCTTCCGTAGGGACCCCAAGTCCCCGACTCAAATGAATGGACGGTATTCAGTACATGCATTCCTGATCACGTGACCTCCGAATGGTGGAAGAATCCCCTAACATGTCTAAACATGATCCAAGGTCAGATGATGGACGGGATGAGAGAATACAGGTTTCTCACGAAAACCCACGTATTTGGGACTACTTTCTGTCCGCGGACGCAGACCGCATCACCGCCAAACTGCATCACCGCGGAGGAATCCCCTACCATGTCTAAACATGATCCAAGGTCAGATGATGGACGGGATGAGAGGATACAGGTCAGTTCATGCTCAAGTGCACTCAATGACCTTTGACCTCCGCCACGTGACCGCCACAATATGCAAATTTTTGAGGTCAATAAGGCCCGATCTGGGGCTCTATACTACTTTTCCAAATAGTTTTACACTTGTATTTTCATCTTGAATCGATAAGGATGATTGATGATTGTTGACTGAAGGCCAATCCCTCTGCTGGCTAGACGACTCGTCTTGATCTATGAACTCTTTGATGGTGGAGGGAAGACTTAGCTTGAGGTCCTCATCGCTCTCACTTCGCCAAAACTGGATCAGTTTGGGCACTACTGCGGTAAACACGGTAGCAGCGGCTTGGAAACCGATAGATAAGTTTGAATTCTTACCGAAGGAAGAGATAATATAGGCTGAAAATCCTAGAAAATTCCCGATGAAGATTAGCTTAACTACGGTGCGAAGCACTTCTCGTTGGATGGGTAGATGGCGATCCGTAACGAAGAGGAACAGCTTCGTTGGCACCATTGGAATGCCGTGCCTATATCTTAGCATGCCCTCGAAAGGGCGTCCCTCGTTTTCTTTACTGATCTTCTGCACAGCTAAGATGGTTTGTCTGGAGAGGTCGGAGTAGGAGCGTGAGAATGCAAGTACATAGTCAACCAGGTACAAAAATATTGTCGAGCCGGCTATGACAACTACCAGCGCGCTACTTGGGTTCACAACGATGCCTATGAACGTGAAGGCGATCACCTGAAATATCGTCATCAGCGAATGGATAAAGAAATACAAGAACGTAAGACATGCCAAACAATAGGAGATAGAGAGAAATATGGCCGCTGTTGTGAGACATTTGCCTTTGGTATGTTTGAAGGCCACACAAATGAACCGAAGCCCCGAAATGAATAAAAACAGAACCGGTACTCCGTAATAAAGGCAGGTCAGGAATCCTAAGACAACAAGCCGCATCTTTTCACACCAATAGCTCTCAGACCACTTCTCAAGAAATGAAGCCCAATATTTGCCGTTAAACAACATGTAAAACTGTGCTATCATAATCGCGTGTAGTTTGTCAAATCCCGATTTGCCAGCAATGCGACTTTTTCGATGTTGCAGTCCGTATTTCTCGAGAAAATGAATGTCACATTTAAGACCTGTGACCACCTTCTCGAGTAAATAGACGAGGAACCCGGCTGAAATGTAATAGATAAGGAATAGGATGTATGGACCACCCATGATGTATCTCCAGTTCTTGCAACTTTGCTCGAACCCGAATGGTATGGCTAGGTAACCTAGCGGCACGCCCTTGTCCATGAATGCCTGGAGGATGACTCTGTTGTAATAATACTCCAGAATTATACGGATGTAGAGGATGGATAGTGAGAGTACGACGAAGACCAGGCGCCGAAATGTTGATATAATTTTACTGGAAATGGTACAACAGAGAATAGATTTTAAGAGAGATAACAGACCCATGTCGTGGTTACCGTTGAGTTCCACCCATTCGTCAGAGTCGTTACCGTCCTGGGAAGGATCACCTAAACCGGACCTCTCTGGTTTTGGAGGTGGAGGATTGAGAGGAGACGTGCCTGCTGCTATGTACTTTATATAAAACGAGAAGAAACAGAACGCGACGAAGCCGAAAATCATACAGATGTTCAATAGCCACGCCTGTTTAATGACGTAACAAATGTTCCTCGTTGACCTCGAACTTCCCTTGGGGTCGATTGAATTATCACAGCACAAGTAACCCGCTGACTCTCTCTGTATCCCGAAAAATATATCCGCGCCGGTGACTTCAAATTTCACGGGGAAGCAAACCACTCCATGTTTTGCGTGTTTCATGTTTCGAGTCGCTTTGTAGAAGGCCTCATAGATTTGGGAAAAGGCGGCATAGCTGCCAAGTTCTATCGTGCAGTTAGACGGGCTGGCGTTCAGGTAAATATTTATGTTATTAGAGTTGAGAATATCAAGGGACAACGTGTCAAAGTCAAAGGGATATTTAAGAAGAGGATAGGTGACGTCATCAGCCCACGTGATCACATCAGGGTCCAGTAACTGACTCCATTCGTCCGATCTGGTCACATTTTGAGCGTTGATCTTCAAATATATCCAGAGAAAATTTTGCTCCACTGCTTCTGTAAAACGATCCAGTGAATCTGGTGACATTTCCAAGCTGCAAGAAGAGTTCTCTTCCGCCCCTGCAAACTCCAAATTCAACACACTCGTCTTTGCAGAAATTATGCCACAAAATGATAACAGCAGGAATATTAGACGCCACCTCGAAGACGCCATATTGCTGTAAGAATGGTTTCAGATGCTAGATGTACCTCCTCGTGGCTTAGTTCTTAATCTGAAAATAACAAACACAATCTCAGTTTTTCAAAGTGGCACAATGTATGACGCGCACAACAACGCCGTTCATTGCTTTATGGAACCTCGTCGATGTAAAATTACACAAAGAATTCGAGAATAGCATGCACAGTGGTGACTCTAACTGAGCATCCACGGTCCTGTATAAAGGCCAAATCACATCTCAGTAAATTACATGTTATCAGGGGGATAGGCAACATATCATTGATCGTTAGCAGTAGAGTGCATGTTCCTCTACCTCTCCCGTCGTATGCAACATGATGATGTCACAATCATTGGCTGCTTTAACATGATGTCATATTTGAGTTGTATCAAGATGCTGCCGATGGGTTGTTTGGTTATTGACACAGAAGGACGACGGGCATCTATCGAATATCGCATCTGACTCATAAATAACACTGAAATGTAGTTTACCATTATACTGTTATGGGTTATGTGAGAAATGATAGTATTCCATGGTGTGAAAATAGTTTCCGAAAAATATATAGGGTTTCCTCACTAGTGTATAAGTGTGTGGGAGATGTGGAGAGGAGCCGTGTGAATGATCCCTATAAATCTCGAATACTGTACTATACCACGGCGGTGGTGACCAATACCAAGAGGACAAGTGAAACTATCAGTAGTAGAAAACGTGCATGTACGGTCGGGGGTACATTCGGGATTAGGCACCCTTAAACGCTAGTCATATGGGGAAATGTGCTCTCGATGTGTACAGGGTCCCTACCGTTTTAGGTACAGTGATACGCGTATACGCACTGGAAGGTTAGGACAGAAGGTGCATTTTTGGATACGCGGGAGAAGTGGGCTTTGGGAGATGTGTCCACGTGAATGCCTTGCTGTTTAGCAGAAGCCTGGGCTGTTTAAACAGTGATACACCCATGCACAATGTGAGTTGTATGAACTTAAGCATCTGGTGTTTACAGTGCAGAGTCAATCTACATCAAGCTGCCCGAATGGACGATGTTGCAGTTCACATGCCCGTGACGTCTTCAATAGTAGTAGCGTACTCGGGACAAGACGTCTACCTACAGCCCTATACACTAAACCGATGGGCTGGTTGGTGGGCTTGCTGGTGCTCTCGTTGTGTACAATGCTCTTAAATCTGTAGATCCGATAGGGAGTATTAGTGAGATTGCAATTTCGGAAGCGCGCATACGCATAATGTAGTTTGTATGGTCTTGGGTGTATACAGTGTATAGTAAATCCAAATGGCTCGTGCAAAAGAGTGCCAGAGTAGCATTTTAAAAGCACGACAACAAAACCATAGCAAAAGAGAAAACAGGAAGAAGTTCTCTGACGCAAAGAATTGTTGGCCCGCACGACTTAGATCGTTTTTCTATTCGGGGCATGAGCCGGCATACTGACCGTGTAGTACTGAGGGTGTGATCTGATCTCTCCTCCGCAATCCACTCCACAATTTCTACACCCCATCATCCGTTTTGCTTATCAGGATCATCTCTTGGGATATTATCCGTGACCGGACACCCCTTGGACATTTTCATCATTTTCTTGGTCTTTTATACTGAAGGAAAAATAGTTATTTATCCCGATCGTCCTCATCTCATTTTTTTTCATCCCGACCTCCTCGCTTGCAGCTATAAGTGACCATGATCCTTCCTCGTCAAAAGTTTGAACTGGAATCCCCGCTCTTCACATATACCATATCATGCATTTGCTCTTTGGGACTGCAGATTGCTTTCATTGCTTATATTCCAACAACCTCAATCCGCCGAATGGTTGGTCTATACCACCAACGTTAAAATTGGAATCCCACATTTGCACGTGGTGGGCATTACTCTGGATGGGTGAAGAGAGGGAAAGAGAGAGAATCAACCCGGATTGCGTGTTCTGTGTTTTATTATCCCCTCAATTACATCATATCCAGGCAGGGGGAGCCGGCTTTCGATGTGTTTAAATAGCTATCTTGAGTCTAGAACAGTATACAGGTACCGGGAATCTCTAGGTCCGCAATCAGAGATGACCGAGCTGTTTCAAATCACTGAGCATATAGTCGTGCTGGCGAGACGTCACATCTTCAAAAACTTTCATTGCAAACTGGGTGCCCCAGGGTACATTTGTCTCGCCAGATGCAGCAGTTGTGTGGTGTCTGTCGCATTTTTAAACACCGCGTGGTAGTGGACATTCCAACTGATGTTTCAATGCTCTTTGTTTTTATGAAATAGATTCTGCACAATGTGGATGGAGCTGATCCTCCGATGATGACTGCATTTGGCAAAGAGCTCGTGTCCACCTTGAAATTATCGACGACAACCAAGGTGTCCGTTTCGAAGTCGGCGAGCGTGGGAAGCTCTTCCACAAAGGTAACGTCGGGCATCGTCACATACGCCGCCTGTCATTCTTCGTAACAAAACATAACCGGGACGATGGGTGAAGCAGTCGTGGTGTTGGCGTATAGATCGAGCTTCTGGACGAAGTGCGCCTTGTCGGACCCGCGATGAAGCACGTCGACGAAAGTTGCCGCCTGGATGCATGCTTAGAGTTGTATCCTTTGGCGTGGTAACTCGCACTCATGAGACCGCGAGACATTTATAATGGTCCGCTTTAGGTAGATACGTGGTGTCAGTATTCATGGTGTGGGAGACGGCCGTATCGTGACAGGCCGGGTTGTGCCGGGTTTTAGCTGAGATTGAGAGGTTGCAGCGTCTGTTCGCGGTTGATGATCGGCGAGGTACTGATGGTACGTAATATTGTGAGCGGGTCGCTGAGCGTCGATGTGATGCTCCGTATCGTGCCGTTGTCGAATGTCGCCTGACGAGACGTTACAGGCGGAGAGTTCGTCGTCCTAGGTTGGTTCAGTAGTGATATTGATCGCTACGTCGCAAAACACACCCACCATCGACACCCCACTAGGGATAAGATAGTCAAAAGTAGAGCTATTGTCCTTTTCAAGTTTATATATTATGCTACATTCGCCCCCTATGTCTATGCCTAGGTGTAGACTGCACTCAACTCGGCTGGACCTGGGCTTTATATCCGTTTCACCTGGTCTGCCGCGAATTGAAAAAAGATCGCTAACCATGACAGCTTACTGGATGCACATTCTCGCATCGGGGTGAATCGCTTTTTGTGATCCCTTCTACGTGTAGTAGTCTTCCGTGGATTTCACCACGAGCTATATTTCCTATTCGTAGGACGCCCCTTCAATGGGACATATCAGTTTTCCGTTTCATACACCGAGGGTCCTCATCGCTCTAGTTGGGGAGGGAACCATGCGTTAGGAAATCGATGAAGCGTCTTGTATTCTTGGCGGTAAAACATTTGTACACTCCGTCTTCGAACCTCCGATTATACAGATGCTTCTCCCGACGCTTCGGGTTCTGTCCTTTACTTACAAAGGGATGTCTTGCGCCGAGGTCGAGGTTCCTTCAGTGATAAATTCAGTGGGTTCTAACAACTTCTGACGACAAAGCAATTTATTCACATTCGCAACAGCATGAATTGGCGTTGAATGTATGTGGATATTGAAAAACTCAAAATGTCTTACGGAAGAACTTGATGCTAAAGGTCACGTACCGTACAGACATGTATCCACATGGGATTTCTCGACTCTCTATATTACAATCCCTCATCAGGACCTTATTGACCGTCTAAGTTCGTTAATAGTATCTGTGTTCAAGAAAACTGATCGTAGATATGTTAATGTCGGAAGCTATGAAGCATTTTTTAGCTCTACTACATACAAGAGATATCATTCATGGGATGTTTCTTTGTTTATAGTTTTGCTTGAATTTCTCATTAAAAATATCTATGTGAAATTTGGCAACACAATATATCAGCAGCATATAGGTATTCCAATGGGTACTAATTGTGCACCCCTGTTGGCTGACCTATATCTGTTCTCTTGGTCATAGTCGGCACGTTAATGACGCTCGATGTGATCTCCCCTCTTATTTATATGCAAAGATAGTTAAGTCCATTTTCCGGCACAAAGCTCCTGCATTTCAATCCAGTCTGTAGATAATCAGGGCGCCGATAATGTGGTCGATCTTTACGTAAACCTCAAGTCGGTCGTCATCTCCATCTTCCATTTGGTGTTGAAGCGTTTCCCTGTCGACGGGATACAAGGTTTCAAAATGTCTTCAGCGGTTCGTTATGACAAACAGCTGGGCTTACACGAGAGTATTGTTACTCGGGTAAACAGCGGAGCTCTTCCGTCGCCTTATGCCTTATCAAATAGCCGAATGTGGCATCAGATCACAATTAATCACTTCCGGGTCAGTGTCCACGACCTACATTGTTCAGAAATTTGAGAGCAGATCTTTATGGATTTGATGAGCTGCGATTTTTTAGCATTTCTGATACATCTGATATTTCAACTTGCAGATGAGTCGTCAAACTGTACTTCCTGGTGTTGATTTGGGCCACATTGGGAAAAACATGGTGGATGAAGACATGATCAGTGAAGGGTGAGAATGCTCCCTGTTTACAAATTGAATGACATTCTGTAGCACCAATCAGCTGTCAGTGGCGGTAATTTGAAATTTCCGTGGTCAACATCTGTCAAGACTTCCACTGGTAATGTCCCACAAGGTAAATATTGACATGCCAGGTGGATTTATGCATTGTGAATTTTCTTGATTTTTGCCGGTTATTAACGCTAATACATAAGTAACGGAATTAATAGTAGGCTGATGCCATGTGAGATTAAACCGGAAGGCCGTGGCTTGATAGTTTGAATGGTATTGACGTAGTGGACAAGACTGGCTTTGCCGAGTATTCGAAAATTGCCCATATACAGGTTCATTACCGGACAATGGCTGTGAAAACATTGACGGAGGATGGGCCAGTGGCGCTGGAACATAGCGTTCACAGCATCTCGTTCCCGTATGGGCTGCTCACCGGGCCTGTGGTGAATCCTCCGCCTCGGTTAGTGCTGGATGCTGATTCGCATCTCCCACCCGACATGTTTCGGGATTCTTCAGCAATTTACGAACATGTCAGGAATGGCTTGACTCCAACTACTCCATGTTGATATTCTCATCGGCAAAACCATGGTTCTTGGCGCTGGGTCAAGTAGTGTCGGGATAACATGAAATCCGTGTTGGGATAATGAGGGTGTATGATGTCGCCTAGTCTCGAGTGCGAATCCAGCTTTTGCTCTACTACTGATGCGCGTATGACCAGAAAGGCACCCCATTGTTCTTCTACATAGCAAAGGCTTCATGAACATGAAAGTAAATCCCATGTGCATGCGCAATTGGTCGTGCGAAACTTGAAGTGCGCAGAAATCGAAAATCTCTACTGCGCATGCACAGGGGACTGGTTTGTCTCTCCACACTACTCATGTTTTTCTGATTGAATTAAGCTCCGTAGGCGTAATGGAGATAAAAGCTGTCCGACTATATCTGAAGATATGTAAATGAACGCATGCTAGTGGATAAGGTAGGCCTACTCTGGTTTCAAACGTGATGTGCGCAACCCTGGTCAATTTAGGACTTAACCATAGAGAATTAAATTGTTAATCAAGCCAAATTATTTGCATTTGTTGGGGTAAAATTGAATTCACATAACGGATGTGTCCTGCTATCTCCGTAATATTTTTCTTATCCCTTGAGCTACGGAGCTAAAACTTACCACCTATACCCTTTGGTGGAGCTGTACCAGAAAATGTAAAAACATCCCAAGATGGCCGCCATGATGACGACACAGTGACGTCACTTTCCAAAAAGGCATTTTGGGGACGATTTTTCTAATTCTTTATTTACGTGTTTCTGTCGCAAAAAACTGCATGATAATTTAGTAAATAATCATCTGATATGAAATAATGTAGTTGCCCAATTTCCCTCGCAGAAAAGCAGGAATTGTGAAGAAAAATGACGAAGACAGGATTTTTCTAATACCCCGCATGGCCGCCATTTTGAGATTACCCATGATTCTGGGCTCTGGAGATTATGCAAATAGACTCAAAATGACCCCAGTATGATTAACCACGAAGCCCTTGAGTGTCAGCTCTCAATTTCTTTGCCGTTCCGAAGATAGAGCAGAAAGTTTGGCAGGGAGGTCATAATGGCCCCCAAGCCTGATAGGGTTACATATACTTGATGGGGGAAATTTTGCTCTGAGATTCTGGTAGAGCATGACAGAATTTTTATCTCTAAATATATTCTTCTATACAGTTCTTCAGACTGAAATCAAGTAGTTTGATGTTGGAACATAGATCAAGGTCAGTCATCTTCAAGAGTTTTCCCATCTGTTATCACTTAATTGAAGGTTGACCATGAATTCGGATATCTTCGATTTAATATATAGAATTTGACCTTAGAATTAAGGCAAGGTCTTATTCAACAGACTTCAAGTGTATCATCAGTTGCATATGTAGTATAAATTTGGGCATTCTAGATATAATACTTCGTGAAATATCTTACTAATATATATAATTTGAGGTAGACAAAATAGTTCCAGGTCAGTCATCTTCAATATACGTCTGGAACAACGCCTAGCCATACATGTATTTCTTCGAGCTATGTCATAATAAAAATTATATGACCTCGAAAAAGTAGGTCAAGGTCAGTCAACTGGGACATTCCAGTCAATCACCAGTGGCATATGTAATATGTATTTGGAGACTTTAGGCCCCAGTCCATGTTAAGGTTTCAACGTATATTTTAAATTCAGGCAATAAACTGACTTCGACTAATAAAGGAGGTGTTCGCTTCAGGTGGATATTTTTCCCTTCAGAGTCACTCTCTGCTGTTCTATTGTCTCGCTCCGAGCCGGCCGGTAAATTGTGACGTAATGCTGAGGTGTTTCCCAACTCTTTGGCAGACAGGCGAGGCCAGTCTAATGGGAAATTCTGGTTCATATTCTTATACGGTTACCATTAGTATTTTCATGAACGACACATATATTTACGAACAATAACCAGTTATATTAATATATAAACTAAAAAACTGAAAAATCACTGCCAAAAGATCGGCGAACAATAATTAAGGAAGTAACTGCAAAAAAAAACAAAAAAAAAACAAAACAAACAAACATATTGGCACATGCAAAATCACCTGGGAAAGCAAGCGTCATCATCACTTGTTGAGGGTCATTTCCTCAATAAAGGCCTTGATTTGAGACAAGTTTAACGTTATAACTTTTCAATTCATAGTTACAACTTTCCGCTGCCCTAAGACGAAATTAAGTATGTGTAACAATTAATTTTTTGCTCTGCTGGATCGTCAGAATATTCGATCACTGAACAAGTGGTCTGGCTGTGTGTGTGTGGAGTTGTTTGTGTGCAATTCTATTCACGAATTATAATAAAATAAGGGATTATGTGCGTTAGGGGTTCGCTGTCTTTATTTCACGTCACTATTGCACTTTAAAGTCCAAAAAGAAGATGAGAGAAAAAAGGAAAAAATGAAAAGAAAAAAAATATCTCGGGGATTTGTGGATTCGAATCAAACTGTTCGTTTTCTTTCAATCTGTAGTCCGACACTCTAGCCATTCGGCCAAGCAGCTGTTACAATTATAAACTTGAGGAATCATGTGCCGAATGGCGGTGAACTACACCCTTTCAGAGCATTACAAGCGTTTTGACATATTTCAATATTATGAAAATATGACACCTTTAACCAAAACGATTCTTCAGTATCATTTTGGATCAAACCTACCGCATTTTGATATGTAAGACTCATTTTGGTTAAAGGTGTCATATTTTATATATGAAGGGAATTCCCTTCAAGAATATCGCCAAAAATTGCAAAAACAAACAAATGCTTATTTTCTATCACTCGTAATATTTTTTTGACAAGTCTCTTCTCGGTGAAAATTGAGAATATGAAAATTCAGTATTTTCTCTCTCAAGCTAATAACTTTTAAAGCAAACGAGAGGAAATTATATTCTCGGTTTATAAACGCAACACAATAAGGAAAAAAAATACGGTCAAACCGAACACCTCCTTTCGTGTGATGCTGCTACATACACAGCATCACTTTTCTTACGGGTTTAAGGAAAATCTTGGTTAAAATCCAAGAAAAATGAAAAAGACCTAATAGGTTTGTCTAGACAGTCACATTAGTCGGCTTGAAAATGAGATAGAGCTTCCAATATAAAGGTAAAAAATAACATATTATATTTGAACGAAAACTTTTGCACATACAAGAGAATTAACATTTACGGACAATTTCCATGAATATAGCTTCTCTAAAATCTGAAGTTTCTTGGCTGTAACTCAAAATTCATGTGAAATGGGCATGCAATAGTAAAGAAAAACATTATAAGGGTCCTTGAAAGTAGCATGTTTTTGCAACAACGTTGTGTTTTTTAAATATCCACCAGATTTGCACCCAGAAACCCCAGATTTATATCTATGTGTATATGAAATTTTGCAAAAAAATTGCAATAGAGAGAGCGAAATTAATATTTGAACCACATTAACAACATACCACAGTGCATAACCTTCAAATTACCATACAATATTACACTTCCAGGCATTGCTTCAAAACCACCACCCCCAGGAGCTGTTTGTATGAGATGGCAGCCTTGGCCTTGTTAGCCTTTCCTTCATTCAAATATCACCATGTACAAATAGCCTGAATAAATCGTATCGTTCCCCCACGCTTCACGAACCGCCCAGGGAGGCGTTACCGGAACAGGATGCTGCGAGCGCTGCATACCAACTGCAGTGGCACACCATCAAGGTTTTACGGCCATTATCCTGTGCTGGATCTGTTATTTCCGGTTGCTCGAAAACACCAGTCTGGCCCAATATGCCGATACCATTTCTAACGATCAAGCCACTGCCTTTTCTTTTAAGGAGACGGGGCAGGCCCTTCATCCTTACCCGAGTAACAATATGCTCGTGTTCGCCGACAACGTAATCATCACGAACCGTACAATGCTGGAGATAGTTCTGGACCGACTCGACACCTTGGATCCCATAGAATGGGCCCGTCAACAAGGCCTCAACACAAAATGACAGGTTAAGATGACGACCAACGTGATCAAACAGATAGGGCAGCCATCAAGCCTTTAAAATGCCCGAGAGTCGTGTCGCAAAGACGCACTTTCACGGACTTTTCCTCCCGTGCGTCATTCACACGTTGACGATGGCGAAACATTTCCTATGCGCTTTTCTCAACCTGACTCCCGAGGTATTCCTGCAGGTCTATGAGGATAGAGCCAATATCATGAAAGGGAGGGACATCTTTGATGCGGACCCTACGCAACCCCGACCGTCCTACAATTCAAACGGTCTTGTGAATAGGATGGCAACCACACTCACTTGTGTCACGATGTGTACGAACGATGCCCCTCTTTGCTCGTTGTCTCGGCTAAATGGTGCTACAGTGCATTTCACCCTGCACCCTGTTCTATGGTCCGCTTTGCAAGATGCGATGGTAGATGTGGAGCATGTGCTTACATAAGTCGGGCGTTCATCAGACGAGTTGAGCTGGGATCGTGCCATGAACGATGCGATGGCAGAGCCCAATGAAATTATTAAGACAGGAACTTCGACCCCGGCTCAATACATATCGTTATAAATGAAGGATAGGGCCCGGGCCCTTCATCAATCACAACAAAGACTTGGGAGAAGGTGTTGGACAAATTGAGCTACAGTCCGGTGACGTGTAATGGGTTGAACGCCCTCTACCGAGCTGCCAAGCGCATCCGACGCTGGCTGAAACCCCAAAACACCTATATCTTTCAACGAGCTTCCTGGTGTCATTTTCAACGCAATCGTGTCGTCGTCGGTGGTATACATTTTCAATGAGAAACTGATTTAGTCGACATCACTGTCTTCCGGTATATCTTGGCCTGCATTGATATGATATCAAAGTATGCGTGGGTCGCGCCCATCCGGAATCAGAATGTGGTAGATTCTCATCTTTACGTTCAAGCAGATGTTTAATCAGACCGAGCGCAACCGTTGTATCTGCAAATCCACGAAGAGACTGAATTCCTACAAAAAACTTCAAAGCCCACAATGTTTGTTTGTTTGACACCATCAACGCGACTAAGGGGTCCATCACGGAAAGGTTTAATCGAACGTTCAAAGGCCAAATGTATAAATATTTCACCTTCAAGAATGCAAGGCAGAACATAAGTGTGCCCCCCCCCCCCCACCGCACACACACACAAGCTCGTTGAGGGTTACAATCGGGCTTATCACCGCAGTATTCAGAGAGCCCCATCAATGTCACCAATCGCGATGAATCGTATGCGGCCACAAACTGAAGTATGCCTTCCAGTGATGGTGTACGTATGAATCAGTAAAGTCAGACAAGCTCGTGAAATGTTACCGCCCAAACTGGAGCGATGATCAAATGTCGTGTGTCGTTGTATCCGAGGATGTATCAACTAGACTAGCTTTAAGGTGAACTATTGGAAGCGTAGTTTTGCGAGAAGGAATTCCTGTCCATGGTGAAATCAACTACACCGTGGAAGGCGTTTTAAAGACCCCAAAACACCTATATCTTTCAACGAGCTTCCTGGTGTCATTTTCAACGCAATCGTGTCGTCGTCGGTGGTACACATTTTCAATGAGAAACTGATTTAGTCGACATCACTCTCTTCCGGTATATCTTGGCCTGCATTGATATGATATCAAAGTATGCGTGGGTCGCGCCCATCCGGAATCAGAATGTGGTAGATTCTCATCTTTACGTTCAAGCAGATGTTTAATCAGACCGAGCGCAACCGTTGTATCTGCAGATCCACGAAGAGACTGAATTCCTACAAAAAACTTCAAAGCCCACAATGTTTGTTTGTTTGACACCATCAACGCGACTAAGGGGTCCATCACGGAAAGGTTTAATCGAACGTTCAAAGGCCACATGTATAAATATTTCACCCTCAAGAATGCAAGGCAGAACATAAGTGTGCCCCCCCCCCCCCACCGCACACACACACAAGCTCGTCGAGGGTTACAATCGGGCTTATCACCGCAGTATTCAGAGAGCCCCATCAATGTCACCGATCGCGATGAATCGTATGCGGCCACAAACTGAAGTATGCCTTCCAGTGATGGTGTACGTATGAATCAGTAAAGTCAGACAAGCTCGTGAAATGTTACCGCCCAAACTGGAGCGATGATCAAATGTCGTGTGTCGTTGTATCCGAGGATGTATCAACTAGACTAGCTTTAAGGTGAACTATTGGAAGCGTAGTTTTGCGAGAAGGAATTCCTGTCCATGGTGAAATCAACTACACCGTGGAAGGCGTTTCAAAAACCGAACGACCTCGAGGCAAGACGAAGTGGCAAGGCCTGCCGGGTTCGATCAGTTCGTCGATCTCAACAGATCAGATAATACCGATATAATCAAACGCAACATTAAAAAGGTGGTGGAAAACGATGCCGACATACTGACAAGAAGTCATATGATCTCACAGAAAGATATATTTCTAAAACATCACAACCAAAAGTGATCCCTGTGATGATTTGTATCCCAACCACGCTTTTATTGTAGCTGTTCATGTGAACATATAGAATGACATGACCACACGGTCGCTAGCACCGGCTTGATGATGTTATAGCCCTATCAAGTCATCTATAGTAAAAAATGATGAACCATGTGACCACCAGATAGTTAAAAACGGCCCATACGTGGGAGTATTTATTGAATGCAGATTCGTATTAAAACAAATACCCGAGGCCCGACGCCGACCAGGCGCTTCGTTGCCCACAATGTTTACAAGTCACACTACTAAAATTACAATGATACGTACAAAGGGTAAATCTCGGGGACGAAACGTCCACCAGCAGAATATCACCATATACAGGTAACAATTAAATGCAAGATTAAAAGGGTGGAAAACAATGCCGGAGTACTGACTAGAAGCCATATGACCTCCATATTTGCTGATTATAAAGCACAGATCTAACCGAGAAGTGGTCCGTCTCCCCTCGGACATGGACAAAAGGTGACTGCCATAAAGCATTCTTTAATTATAATACATACAAGGGATATAATTCATGAGATGTTTCTTTGTTTATAGAGTTGCTTGAATTTCTCATTAATAATATCTATGTGAAATTTGGTAACAAAATATTTCAACAGCATATGGGTATTCCAATGGGTACTGATAGTGTACCCCTTTTGGCTGACCTATATCTGTTCTCTTCTGAATACGATTATATGCATGCGCTTTCTAAAAACGATAATTTCAGAGCCTGTTCCTCCTCATTCAACAAACGCAATATAGACGATCTTCTCGCGGTGGAAAATCGCTATATACATGACACAGTGAATGACATATATCCACCTTCACTGGATTTGAAGGAAACTACACATAGCCCTAATGATACATCATATTTAGACCTATATCTCCATCAAAATACGTAGGTGCCGTATAAACCCATATACTTCAAGATCCCCATGATGTGCATATGAACAGTTATAATCAAAGCGTGACTGAAATACACCATCCTCTTGATAACGACATTACAACGAAAATCATATGAATTAAGAATACTTATCAGCGATACGAATTTGATATTTTTGGAACATCATGATATCTTGCCGGCATTATTGAAAACTGTTGACCGCTTCTCTCTTGAAGGAAACTAGCATATTTTTATGTATACTATGATTGTTGTTGTTTTTTCTGTTTTTGTTTTTAAATTTGGTGGTAATGCTGTTATATGGCATTTGGATTATGGACGCGAAAATTGTTTAATGGACGGCAGCTGAATATTGAATGACGGACTAGACGCTTGTAATCTATCTTAGCCCTCTTTGGGTTGGTATAATGGGGTGTCTTTTACCACATGGCGATCCTCAACTATCCAGTGGACCAACCTAGGACGATGATCTCTCCACTTGTGCAAATCAGGCAACATGGAAGACCGGCACGATACGGAGCCTCTTACCGACGCTCACCAACCCTGTCCCGATCCTATCGACAGCCAGCTCCACAACGATCATCAGAACCAACCGTTACAGATGTTCCCAACCTCTCAATCTCATCCACCACCGGTCCCGTCCCAGCCCATTGCAGTACGACCGATCCTCACGCCGCGGATACAGACGCGCACCCTTCCTCACCGGGTAGAAGCTACCCACCACCAGCGAATCGTCCTAAACGAGCCAAGGAATCCCCGTGGCAACATCCCTTCACCTGCCTTAGCTTGGCTTTGGCGGGGTCAGACAAGATTCGTTTCGTCCTGAAGCTCGTTCGACACAACGACAGCCCCACCCATCGCCCGGATCGTGTGATGTAACAGAGAGATACAAGCAGCGTATGCAATTATGCCCAACGTAATCTTTGTGAGAGGGCTACCGACCCT
>JAVTVY010040576.1:0-19490 GCA_036873755.1 Hanleya hanleyi | reverse complement strand
AGCATAATATATATATGCTTCCTATCCTTTAGTTAATGAATCCATGCCGAATGGCGAAATGTTCGCACAGTTACAAAAACCTCGCCACATTATTTCATTCTTGTCTAACACCTATTGATGCCATTTACCGATCGAACTCAAACACATCGTCTCGCCTTTAAGCCTAGGAAAGACAATCTTATTGGCGGCCTAAAAAGGCCATATTAATCGCTGGTTGATGGGAAAATGTTCTCATCATTAGTAATCCCATGGGATGTCCATACAGGTACCAACTGTTTTAGCTATAGAGTATGATGCATGTACATGTACTGTACACATATACATAGAAAGTTTGTTGGAGTTGTCAGATGTCTCTAGATGATTATGTAATTTGGTACACATGTTTCTTTGGATTAGAGGATGTGCCTGTGCTATGTATGAGATGAAATATTAATTATTGTCCTAATTATGAGGTTTTGGACTTAGTAATTTGTCATTTATAAGGTTTTTTGTTAGACAAAAATGTTCTAAAAGGTTAATTGAATGTGTTTTGTTGCATGATTATGGAACTTGGTACACATGTTTCATATGATTAGAGGATGTGCCTGTGATATTTATGAGATGAAATATGAATTTTAGTCCAAATTATGAGGGTTTTGACGTAGTAAATTGCAAATGATAATGTACATACATGTACACCTGTTTGCTCTACATCTATGCTTTCAAGACTGCTGCAGCTTCAGCAGATCACTCCACAAGGTGAGGTTTTGGGGTTCTCTGAACGCTTGTTATAAAATTTTCCGCACATATCTGCAGAAGTTTTTCTTAGATCAAAGGAATGGGAGATATAACAGTCTGGGAGTCCCCCCTGAACGTTGGGCCTGTCCAAATTTTGAAGGAATTCCTGTTGATTGAAATGGGGCTTATAGATTGGCCAGCATTTTTAATTAGACAGAAGTCACTGGATGTAATACCTTTACTCACATTGCAATCTGCATTTTATATATTATAAGTATGTTGAATTTACGCATTTTTGTCTTTCAGAAATTGACAGAAGACTTCAGTTTGTATGAGATAGTGAAGGACATGCGATCACAGAGGCAGTCCATGGTGCAAACCCCGGTATGTTAGGGTAAAAAGAAAGACAACTGATTACTCAATGAGTCAAACATTCTCTCAAAGACGGCTTAGTTGACAGCCATGTCATAGGTAGAGCGACAACACATATTGTCGAGTCAGCCCATTCCTCTTGTCCTGAAATGTATGAGGAAGCATAGAATAGCAGGTTTCCCAGTCACTCAGGGAACTCAGGGAAAATGATTTTCCATTCAGGGAAAACTCAGTGAATTTGAGAAAAATACCCAACATCAGGGAAAACTCAGGGAAATTGAGTAGCAAGAGAGGAGTCACATGTGGCTGGCCATGTTGGCTTTTTAGTGCACACCAGGGGTGCACATTTTCTTTCTTAACACCTCATTAAAGGTTATACCAAATGTCTCTATACTACTTTGCATTAAAACATACCCAGTAGTGTTCCAAACAACAAATTAGTATTTTTTTCTCGAATAATGTCGTCGAAGTGGGATTTAGGACACGAATAGCACACATGTGGGGGAAAACGTATTGGAGCCGTGACCTCTGGTGCATGACGTCACAACCTGATTACGATTGCGCCGTAAACGTCATAGTCTATGACGTCGGGCGTTGTTAGGAAAGATTCACCCAACTGTGGGAGTTCTAGCGTGATATCGCTGACATTTGGATGTCACAACAGGCATTTGAGCGAGATCGTAATCAGGTTGTGACGTCACAGGTCAAGCGGTCACAGCTTTCGCCGTTTTGAAAGGGGCATGAAATTGTCGCATTTTACTGCTGCTATTTCCAACCTTGGGCAGTTTGAAGACATACAAAAATGTAAAACAAGTCTATATAATCACCTCTACAAAAATTTAGCACAAAAAAGTAGCAGATTTTGAGACCATTTTGTATAACCTTTAAGGGCTTATCTAGCATAGCTTGAACTCTTATCAGAGCTAATTCTTTCATAACTGCATGCGATGTGACTATGAATTTTGGTCATTTTTTCCTCCTCTGTTAAAAAGAATTCAAAAACGTAATATTTCACCAGTGGGTTGAAATAATACATGTGTAATTTGAACATTGTCGATATTTATCGCTGAAAAAAATTATGCTGCTCAACCTAAAGGCTCCTTGAATAATAAATTATAGTTATATTACATCGAAGCTGCAGTAATTCTAATAGAATACAGAACAATGGATGTATTTGCTTGGTGGTAAATGTCCGACGTTGATCACGCTGTGAGCAGTCGGCTGTCTGTCGGTTAAACAAAAGATGAGATGGGTTGATAGTCGCTTACATGTCAGAATGTATGTGTAGGATTAGTTTATGAACGGATCCCCTTCTCTACCCAAACTTCAATCTGGCACAGAATATTGATAATCTGATAGTATTAAATGATATTGTCAACATTGTTGTATCACTCAGGAGCAGTATCAGGTTGCACATTTAGCTGTGAAACGAATGTTTGAAGAACACCTCACCATGCTGGAAGACCACAACTATGAAAACTTTCAACCCAAAATGAAGAAACAATCAGAGAGTGAAGATACTTCTCAGGTGAGATACAGGCGTCTCGAAGCATGTTGAAAGTGTGGGGGGGCTGAACTCTGTATTGCCCATGTTAAATGTTGGATTGGTGCCACCTTAGATTGGACATGTAAGATTGCTGTCTCAAAAAGTTAGGGGGCTGAACCCCACCCAGACCCCTTTGCTCTGCGGTCCCTGAGATATAGAGTCAGGTGAGATACTGCATCAGATGAGATATTGGGTCTGGTGAGTTGTTTGCTCAGATGAGATATTGGGTCTGGCAATATATTGGGTTACATGTAGGTGAGTTATTGGGTTGGGTGAGATATTGGGATAGATTAGATATTGGGTCAGACCAGATATTGTTTGAGGTATTGAGATATAGGGTCAGGTGAAATTGAGTGAGATGAAATGTCAGGTATTGGCATTAGGCTGGTTGAGATTGGGATGGATGAGATATTGGGTCAGATTAGATATTGGGTCAGATTAGATATTGGGTCAGATTAGATATTGGGTTAGGTGAGATATTGGACTAGGTGAGATATTTGGATAGATGAGATAATGGGATAAATGAGATATTGGGTGAGGTGAGATATTGGGTGAGGTGAGATATTGAGTGAGGTGAGATATTGAGTGAGGTGAGATATTGAGTGAGGTGAGTTATTGGGTGGGGTGAGATATTGGGTGAGGTGAGATATTGAGTGAGGTGAGATATTGGGTGGGGTGAGATATTGAGTGAGGTGAGATATTGGGTGAGGTGAGTTATTGGGTGAGGTGAGATATTGAGTGAGGTGAGATATTGAGTTATTGCCATAGCCATGTTTGTCTGTTGGTCAGTTATCTCTAATTCCTGGATATATGTCCCGGTTGTTAAGGGCATTGAATGAGGGGGGGGTTGCTTGACACGCACATAATCACATGTTCTTCATTTGTCAGTTGGCAGAAGTGGGGATAACTTTTCCTTTTGCTTTGTTCAGTGAGTCACTAACCTTAATTTTCCAGAAATTCAATCGCTATTCACCATGTAAAGCTGCATGATCTGAGCATCGATGTATCGAGCCATTCAACAGCCATCATTTTCACTTCCTTTTTGCCATTCCACATCTTTGTTTCTCAGCTAACCAATCAATATCCAGAACTTGTTCCATTGCTTCCATCGTGGAACTCTCTCATGAAGTCTCACTTTTGAAGAACTAGATTGCCAACCACTTTTGTGCGATAGCTCTAATTTATATATAGGGTGGATGCTTTTGTTCGAAGAAATTGGGAATTTTAACCCTGTCTTAAATTTGTATGTTTCAGACTTACAGTAACTATACAGCGGATATAAAGGGTAAGTGGAATCGATGATATTGGCCCATGTATTACCCCCCCACCCCCCAACATCTGTAAACATGCTTGAGGATTCTTACATGTACTCTTTTAGTCATAATGTTGACTATTCTCGCAAGAAATTATCACAAGAATTTATTTTATTTGAAAATATCATTTTAGGAATGCCATACCAAGTTTCGCAGTTTATACATGGTTCTTAGCTAGGTCAGCTTTGGGCAACCTGTAGTCCACGGAAAATGACCCATCACCAATAATCAACATTTTTCACAGACAATTCACAGCACATTTTCTGTTGGCCATATTTTAACATACTGTTTTTTTTCTATTCACTTCTTGTAATATCCGGGAACTAACACACCAATAATTTTCAATAATTTATAAACCTGATCTAAATTCAGCATGGAAGAAAAGTTGAATTTTACTAATTATTTTCAAACCTCGAATTTTAATTTACTATTGCATTTGACAGTAACTCTATACTTTGAACAAACCATGATAACAGTTCAGAGTCTCAATTTTATAATTAAAAGTGATAGATACATTCAAGGAATGATTTTTTCCCCCCCTCAGCCTGATTGAGCTAAGGGGTATTGTTGTGACCCTGTCTGTCTGTCCGTCCGTCTGTCCGTCCTCTTTTCGTCGGGCTCCCATATCTTGAGAACTACTGAAGGCAGGTCGACGAAACTTCTGTCCAATATAAAATGAAGTCTGTAGGTGTGCCTTTTGTATGTTTCGTTGGTCAGGACCTCATCTGTCTGTCTGTCCATCTACTTTTCTGTCCATCTGTATCATAGTTTAATTCCAACATCATGTATTATGGGCCTTCTTGTGGTGAGTTTCTAAAATCTAGTGGTTGTCAAATCATTTACATAATAATTTCCCTGTATTCAGAAATGTTTTCTTTCCATTCTACTTCCAAAATATTTGTGGAATGTTGCAAGTGTTCTACCTGATCTCATAAATCTACATATTGCCTGCACCAAAACAGTTTTTCTGCAAGCAAAGATTCCAAAGACCAAACAAAAAATCAACAATATTTCAGTGGGTACTCAGGGTGCGAAATAGCCCTTTGCCCGGTTGCCCGGGGCAACCTAAATTTCCTTTGGACAACCAAATTCTGTCCAAATTGCAATGCATTTGGATGTGTTGGTTGCCCGTGCTTGCTGATGGGCAACCAGAATTTGTTTGTCTATTTCATACCCTGGTATTATACAGGTACATTTGAAACTTGACAACAATAACTGAGTGATAAACTGTAGAAAGTCTGCTTATAAAATCACATGGTTGGTGACATCAAGTGAGGAAGGGTGTGACTAATTACTGTTGAGTATCACAGGGTACCACAAAGTAAACAAAAAATTATACTTTAGTCACGTTTGGCTGAAAAATAGGGAACAATCTTATTTCTCTCTTATTGGTCAGTATTATATTCATTTGGTGAGTGATAGAGTGACCACAAGGTACCACAACACATTTACATGTATCACACTTTGTAGTCACCTTGTTTGTGATCACCTTAGGGTACTTTGTGATAATTCCTGGGCCGCCATTTTGAATTTGTCTTCGACCCTATGCATCCAAGATTACAAAATGTCACAAAGAACCTGATATGATGATTGGGTTGAGAAATAGTCAAATGCTGTTAGCAGCATAGTCAATCACTTAAATATTGTTTAAATGTAATGACTACTAGGAAATCCATTATTTTTGAAGGAATAATTGCAATTTTGTATAAAATCAGGGTGTTTATATGTTCATTGTGGTTAATTTGTTGTACTCTGTGTTTAGTTTCCACTCTGTTGTAATCAGCCTCACACGCCCACTACTTTACGTCATTAGCCAAAGGAAATTTTTATGAAGTATATTCAGAACATGTTGCCAATGACAAGCAACATGTTTTAAAATACCTCCCAAACTGTGATTCCATCATGCTGGAATCCATTAATTTGAACTGTGTGCACATTACAAGGAACACCCCTCCCATAAATTACATTTATCGATCTGTATGGATATCCATCACACAAGATACAGACATATGATCTGGTATAAATGATGTGGAATGACTGGGACAGTATTTCCTTGGGGTATAAATGATGTGGAATGACTGGGACAGTATTTCCTTGGGGTATAAATGATGTGGAATGACTGGGACAGTATTTCCTTGGGGTATAAATGATGTGGAATGACTGGGACAGTATTTCCTTGGGGTATAAATGATGTGGAATGACTGGGACAGTATTTCCTTGGGGTATAATAATATGAATCAGAATCTCTACATTCATTTCTATATCAGAGGAGAAGCCTACAACATCCACGCCACAGGTCCATGGCAAGAAAGATTCCTCATCAATTCCGCCATCTTCTCCGACGAAACCACGGCCCAAATCGAAAGATGTGGCTAACAATGTTGAAGCTGGAAAGCAGAGTGGGAAGACAACTACTTCTACAGCCAAGACAAAGGTTTCGAGTTTACCCAATCTTCAAACCGGGAATAGTAACACTGCTAACAAATCTCCATCTGACAAGAAACCTGCCAAACAAGACAACAAACCCCTTCTTAGTCCGAGACATGTGACGGAGAGTGAGACAAAGTTAAAACAAGGCCGTAGACCATCGCTCGATTCAACGGCTGAGGATAACGGGAAAACTAAGCTCAGCAAAACATCGAGTTTGGATCCTTCTCTGGCATCGTATGAAAATATCAGGCTGCTGGAAGAGGAAGCTGGTAAAAAACAGCAGGAACAAGAACAGGGGAAATATGTGACTAAAATTAATGTTGGTGCAGGTTTACCAATAAGTGGTCAGGTTAAGGAGAAAGTTGGGAAAGAGAAAAGATCTTCAGAACCCAGAGGGGTGACCAGCCAGACCTCACACACAGAAGAAATCACCAAGCCTAGCATTGCCATCAAAACTTTACAGGAAAAGTTTAGCCAGTCATCATCCAATGATAATATCCCACTGCCAGTATCAAACAACAACGGTAAAAAGTACAAAGCACCAGCTCCACCGAAAACCCCTCATTCCTACGCCAATCACACCGTTCCTGATCATCAACCCGAGAAACCATCCGGTACTCTACAACATTCCAAGACTGGTGCTCAAGGACATAAACCCACAAGTCCTGTAGACTCTAAAACGGGATCGGTTGGTAAACCACCAGCCAGTAATCCCAGCAAACCACTTACGACCAAAGGCACTGGATCTAGGGACAACCAGGAACCTTTGTATGCAGATATCACTACACCCCAGTCTCCCATCTCTGAGCGTATGCCTATACCTGTACCAGGGCAGCATCTCAGCTCCACAGTGAGTACTGCCTCCAGCCCATATGAAGATGTGTGCTCCAATGATGGGCACCCCGACTACTCTTATGCTGAACCGAACGCTACAAATAAATGGGGCTTGCAGGAACGAGCTCGGCATGATGAACAAAAAGCCCAGATAAACAATTCACAGCCCCTCATGAGCTCCTTTAATAAGGGAAGTGCCTATGAAGATGTTGATGATTTTGTAGGTATGTATTCTCACAGATGCTTAGAATTTCTCAATACATGCACCATCCTCATGGCGTCAAATTGTATACCTCGTACTGTCAGATTTATCCTCTGATTGCACTGTGGTTAAAATCGCGGCATGCAGCTTTTGTGTGCATGGCTCAAAGCCAGTCCAGCACTGTCCACTTGTAAACAAAGCAGATTTGGCTCATCATGTCACATCTAAACAAGACATTATACCCTGTTCTCTTGTGTTATAATTTAAATCTGTCAAGCTCTCTGTGTTGATCAAAATCGATGCAGAACGAATATGCAAATGCCCCACATTTTTCCGCACAATGCAATCAGAGGGTGTTACACCAACAGTTTAGGAGGTTACAAACTCTGACAATGGGAGAATGACTTGCATGAACTTAGGGAGCTTCTTAAAATTGAGGCATGCTAGGAATTGGCATAAGGCGTTCCAAACAGAGTGGCATGGTGTGCCGTGTTGGAACTCCTAGGAACTCCATGCCATACAGTTTGGAACTCTGCAGACAAAGGATGGCTTATGCCATACCATGCAGCGGCATGAGGGGAATGGCCTATGCCATTCCAACTGGAACTCTAATCCATCCAGATCAGAACACGAAACGAGGCATGGTGTATCCCATTTGAATAGCCGGCATATGCCATCCCTACCAGGGAACTCAGTTCCTAATTTCAAGAAGCTCCCTACCCTGTAAGTTTAACTGAACTTGGAAAAGAAGAGAGGCTAGTTCATGTGTATATATAAAAAGAAGGCAATAGTTAAATCCAGAGTCAGGGCAATCTTCGTTAACTGATGCCATCCATCTGGTCTTCTTGTTCGTATTGATAGTATTAGACTATCAATTGATAAACTACAATATAAGTACTTGCAAAACCACTTTGAGATGCACTTAGGAAAAATTTAATGTTCTTTTGGGCTTTTTTCTGTCAGCTTTAGGGGATTCAAGAGAAGATACGGTAAGTAAAAGAACAACAGTTGCATACTTTACAATAGGTCGCAGCTGTTAAGGGTAGATAACCGGGAGTGCATAGTTGTGTATTGGACCATAATACATCTACATGTATTAAAATCTTATTTGCTATAAAGTCTTTGATAGACAGAGGGTACCATGAAACTGTCATTACCTGATTGTCTCCATTTAGCACCCAGAGCATAATCACTGTCGTTTTCCTACATCAGTGGAACTATAACAATTTCCTTATTTCCTCAAAATGGGCAAAGTAAATTTTTAAGCTACATGTACATGTACAAACTATATGTCAAGTAAGTCCAGTTGGATTTTTTTAATTCTTAGAACATTAAAGTGTTCTTATCTAAGAATAAAGAAAAGATGGATATAACATTCAACATTCAGATTGAAACATATTTGTACTGTAGATATTGGCTAATGCATGCATCCAAACTGTTGATAATTCCAGGAACTGAGTTGCTTGTGCGGCTTCTTATTTCCAGTTAACTCACTCTCCTTAGTCGATTGTATTATAGTTATCTTAATGACATTTCAATGTAATGTGAAAGGTTCTTAATAGAATCTAATGAAGAACCATGAAAGTCTCTACAGGAGATACATTGACAGAATATGTTGGGTCAAGTACATTCACATGTCTAACTCTACAGGAGATACATTGACAGAATATGTTGGGTCAAGTACATTCACATGTCTAACTCTACAGGAGATACATTGACAGAATATGTTGGGTCAAGTACATTCACATGTCTAACTCTACAGGAGATACATTGACAGAATATGTTGGGTCAAGTACATTCACATGTCTAACTCTACATGAGATACATTGACAGAATATGCTGCGTCAAGTACATTCACATGTCTACAGGAGATACATTAACAGAATATGCTGCGTCAAGTACATTCACATGTCTAACTGTACAGGAGATACATTAACAGAATATGCTGCGTCAAGTACATTCACATGTCTAACTCTACAGGAGATACATTGACAGAATATGCTGCGTCAAGTACATTCACATGTCTAACTCTACAGGAGATACATTGACAGAATATGCTGGGTCAAGTACATTCACATGTCTACTGGAGATACATTGACAGAATATGCTGCATCAAGTACATTCACATGTCTAACTCTACAGGAGATACATTGACAGAATATTCTGGGTCAAGTACATTCACTTGTCTAACTCTACAGGAGATACATTGACAGAATATGCTGCGTCAAGTACATTCACATGTCTAACTCTACAGGAGATACATTAAACAGAATATGCTGGGTCAAGTACATATATATATATATATATAAAGCTTTATTACCCCTCTGGCAAATTTTGCCCGAAGGGTATTGTCGTCGTCAGCGTCGTCTGTCCGTCTGTCTGTCTGTCTGTCCATCTTTCTTGTGAACACGATATCTCAAGAAGAATTATAGCCAGGCAATGTAAATTCATACCACAAATGTATCGGGTGAAGGGTCAGAAGCCTATTAAAAAGGACTGACCTTGACCTATTTTATCAAGGGCAAATTATAGTATTTGCTATATTTTTGGAAGGATTGAAGCTAGGATCTCCAAATTCGTATTACTTATGCAACTGGTGATTGACTAGAAGCCTACCCCAGTTGACTGACCTTGACCTATTTTTTATAGGTCATATACTGTTTATTATAATATAAAATGAAGAAATAAAGCTAGGCTTTCCAAATTAATACTATGTATATATCTGGCGAAGGTCCAGAGGTGTACTGAAGATGACTGACCTTGACCTATTTTACCAAGGTCAAATTACAGTATTTGCTATATTTTTTGAAGGATTGAAGCTAGGGTCTCCAAATTCATATTACTTATGCAACTGGTGATTGACTAGAAGCCTACCCCAGTTGACTGACCTTGACCTATTTTTTATAGGTCATATACTGTTTATTATAATATAAAATGAAGAAATAAAGCTAGGCTTTCCAAATTAATACTATGTATATATCTGGCGAAGGTCCAGAGGTGTACTGAAGATGACTGACCTTGACCTATTTTACCAAGGTCAAATTTTAGTATTTCTAAAAATTTTGAAGGATTGAAGCTAGGGTCTCTAAATTCATATTAGTTATGCAACTGGTGATTGACTAGAAGCCAATCCCAGTTAACTGACCTTGACCTATTTTTTCAAGGTCATATGCTGTTTATTATGGTCTAACATGAAATATATCTAGGCTTTCCAATTTAATACTATGTGTACATCTGGCAAAGGTTGATAGGTGTACTGAAGATGACTGACCTTGACCTTGACCTATTTTATCAAGGTCAAATTTTAGTATTTGCTATATATTTTGAAGGATTGAAGCTAGGTCTCCAAATGTGTGCAACTCGTGATTGACTAGAAGCCTATCCCAGTTGACTGACCTTGACCTATTTATATACCGTTTATTATGATATGACATTGAGAAATAAAGCTAGGCTTTCCAAATCAATACTATGTGTACATCTGGTGATGCTCCAAAGGCGTGCTGAAGATGACTGACCTTGACCTATTTTATCCTTGACCTATTTTATCCAGGTCAGCTTCTATTTAGTACAATATTCCATGAAAGATTTACATTGTCCAAATTTATACCACTTATGGCTGGACCTGAAGTCTATTGAAGAATATCACTGACCTTGACCTATTTTTAAAAGGTCAAATTCTATATGTTAAGTCTAAGGTCTCCAAATTCCTGTTCCTTATGCAATTAAATTAGAATTGACTTGAAATTGTTTGAAGATGACTGACCTTGATCGCTATTTCCAAGATAAAATTACTTTCCAAGATAAAATTAGAAGAGCATATTTAGAGCTAAGAATTCGGTCGATCATGCTCTACCAGAACCTCAGGCCTTGGCAAAAGCGAACTACAGCCAACCCTACTAGATCACATTTTTGTTAATCTAGTTCAAAAAATACGCTGATGATATTATACAATGCGTGAGTGAGTGAGTGAATATGACTTAACGTCGCTTTCAACTATATTTCAGTCATATCACGACGTTGGATCCTATTCCTTTCCATACTCGGGAACCCCACAGGTGCCTCAGTTAGTGAGGAGCTGAGGCATATTCTTACCATGACCTGCGGTGTGCACGACGACATCCCAGGTCAATCCCCGGAAGCCCCACGGGGCTACAATGCATGATTGCTTGGTGTAAACAATAACTGATAGCCGAGGGGTATTGAAGCCCAATGGACTATTTTTTAATGAGGGTGACTCTGTCAGTTACAACACTGTTCTTCCCGGAGGCCCTCGAGAAAAGATATTAATATATAACCAATAATACAATATTCTATATACATGATATAGAGAGATGAGAAGGCAGAGATTAAAGTTGTACAATAAGATGAAAAGACGGCATGAGTAAAGACAGGTTTTTTTTATTTTTATGCACATGTAGTTTGTTTTATAGTTTTCATGAGTCTGGACTTGAAGCATGTCTAACTCTACAGGAGATACATTGACAGAATATGCTGGGCCAAGTACCGGTACATTCACATGTTTAAAGATGTAATCAGCCTCAAAATGGATGGATTTTGTAAACTCTCCCCTCTGCGTTTTCCAGCAGGAAAGATTACTAAAGCATCATATGTATTATATTTGTTGATAGTGGGATCGCCAGATGCAACGAATGTAAGAATATCTTGTCAGAGAAATTTGAAACTCTGACCGCTTCGACGGGTTTTCTGTTTTGCCATTGTGTGTGTGTGTTGTACGCGGAGAGGAAAATGACGTCATTGCATGACGTTTGAGTGACGTAGCTACGCTCATGAATCTGAATGCTGCACAGCTGCAGCCATGAAATAACGTCATGACTCGTGCATACGGTTCGGTAATGTCGCATAAAATACGTTGGTAGAATGCACCATACGTGTTGACAAGGCCGTGGAAAAATAAACGGCATGCCATGCCGTTTATTTTTAAAGATCAATTCCTCCTATTTTCTCGTGAATGGTAGAAACAAGTTTAGTTTTTTGTGGTCGAATGTGTTTCATTTTGTACCTGTTGTGACATATGTCACTTTCGCTGAGTTTGAGAGACATCGATTTCAGCCCAGATTTGAGGCCGATTACATCATTCTTTAAGTTCTTACCACTGACTGGTGCTCAAATTAAGCCTATTCCCTGTAAGGCTCAAACTACAGATGTACACATGCCATCATAAAAACAAGCTATAGGAATCATTCTGATCTCTCGTCGTACATTCTGAACTACCTTTTCACATTTTATATGCTCCCGCAAAGGGCAGTTGTATTATGTGATCATAATTTCTGTCCATCCTTTCATGTCCGGTCTATATCTGTGACAGTTTGCTATCTACATATGTAATTTTTGTCAATAAAGTCAATAAATACTGCATGAGGAGATGATAAAGCAGTGGTCAAAAGGTCAAGGTCACTCTGCCAGTAGATTCAGTGTTATACTTCCAATTTAGGACAGTGAAATATGACCAGATTTCATGTATACTACTGAGTCATGTCAAAACCTATTCTCTCCAGTTCTCCATTGTGCATTGTCCTTCGAATAGACTTCTAGAGTGAATAATGATCTGTTGGATTTGGGGTCAAAGGTCACTGAATTCCTAAAAACAAGATAGTTATTAATCTCCAAAATTTAAAATCTGTGTGCAGGCATATTTGTTTGAATTTAGAAGGCTTTAATGCTCCTCATTTTTTTTTACGTAATATTTTTTATTTATATCTTCCAATTATAATTCATATTAATACCTGACAAATCAGCATGAAATACAAATGATAGTAGAAATTAATAATAATCATAACTGATAACAAATTAAGGTAATTATTAATTGATGTACTCAGTTGCAATATTGTTCACTTGAAGAGATGGTAGCTCACAGCAAAAGGCTCTGCGTCTCCTCTGAGATAAATAGTTGGATCGGCTGTCCCTTCTTTTCAAATTTTATGAAGGTTCCATTAGCCATGGCAATTCTTTGTTCAATTTTCACACTGTATCTTATCAAACTAATCATGTTGATGCTTCTCAAATTGACGTGCTGTATTTGACAGTGATTGGTGTGCTAGAGCAATAGACCATTCACTTACATGTATGTATTTGACAGTGATTGGTGTGCTAGAGCAATAGACCATTCACTTACATGTATGTATTTGACAGTCATTGGTGTGCTAGAGCAATAGACCATTCACTTACATGTATGTATTTGACAGTCATTGGTGTGCTAGAGCAATAGACCATTCACTTACATGTATGTATTTGACAGTCATTGGTGTGCTAGAGCAATAGACCATTCACTTAGATGTATGTATTTGACAGTCATTGGTGTGCTAGAGCAATAGACCATTCACTTACATGTATGTATTTGACAGTCATTGGTGTGCTAGAGCAATAGACCATTCACTTACATGTATGTATTTGACAGTCATTGGTGTGCTAGAGCAATAGACCATTCACTTACATGTATGTATTTGACAGTCATTGGTGTGCTAGAGCAATAGACCATTCACTTACATGTATGTATTTGACAGTCATTGGTGTGCTAGAGCAATAGACCATTCACTTACATGTATGTATTTGACAGTCATTGGTGTGTAGAGCAATAGACCATTCACTTACATATGTATTTGACAGTCATTGGTGTGCTAGAGCAATAGACCATTCACTTAGACGTGCTGTATTTGACAGTCATTGGTGTGCTAGAGCAATAGACCATTCACTTACATGTATGTATTTGACAGTCATTGGTGTGCTAGAGCAATAGACCATTCACTTACATGTATGTATTTGACAGTCATTGGTGTGCTAGAGCAATAGACCATTCACTTAGATGTATGTATTTGACAGTCATTGGTGTGCTAGAGCAATAGACCATTCACTTACATGTATGTATTTGACAGTCATTGGTGTGCTAGAGCAATAGACCATTCACTTACATGTATGTATTTGACAGTCATTATGCAGTATAAGACCATTCACTTACATGTATGTATTTGACAGTCATTGGTGTGCTAGAGCAATAGACCATTCACTTACATGTATGTATTTGACAGTCATTGGTGTGCTAGAGCAATAGACCATTCACTTAGATGTATGTATTTTATTTTCAGCTACGTGCTAGAGCAATAGACTCATTCACTTACATGTATGTATTTGACAGTCATTGGTGTGCTAGAGCACAGACCATCTACTTACATGTATGTATTTGACAGTCATTGGAAAAGTTAGAGCACAGACTATATTCACTTACATGTATGTATTTGACAGTCATTGGTGTGCTATAGGTTAATAGACCATTCACTTACATGTATGTATTTGACAGTCATTGGTGTGCTAGAGCACAATAGACCATTCACTTACATGTATGTATTTGATAGCGTCATTGGTGTGCTGTATAATAGACCATTCACTTACATGTATGTATTTCTGACAGTCATTGGTGTGCTAGAGCACAGAATTATCCACTACATGTATGTATTTGACAGTCATTGGTGTGTTAGAGCAATAGACCATTCACTTACATGTATGTATTTGACAGTCATTGGTGTGCTAGACAATAGACCATTCACTTACATGTATGTATTTGACAGTCATTGTGTGCTAGAGCAATAGACCATTCACTTACATGTATGTATTTGACAGTCATTGGTGCTAGAGCAATAGACCATTCACTTACATGTATGTATTTTGATAGCCGCTGTGTGCTAGAGCAATAGACCATTCACTTACATGTATGTATTTGACAGTCATTGGTAAGCAGAGCACAGACCATTCACTTAGACGTGCTGTATTTGGATAGTCATTAAAAGTAGAGCAATAGACCATTCACTTACATGTATGTATTTGACAGTCATTGGTGTGCTAGAGCAATAGACCATTCACTTACATGTATGTATTTGACAGTCATTGGTGTGCTAGAGCAATAGACCATTCACTTACATGTATGTATTTGACAGTCATTGGTGTGCTAGAGCAATAGACCATTCACTTACATGTATGTATTTGACAGTCATTGGTGTGCTAGAGCAATAGACCATTCACTTACATGTATGTATTTGACAGTCATTGGTGTGCTAGAGCAATAGACCATTCACTTACATGTATGTATTTGACAGTCATTGGTGTGCTAGAGCAATAGACCATTCACTTAGATGTATGTATTTGACAGTCATTGGTGTGCTAGAGCAATAGACCATTCACTTAGACGTGCTGTATTTGACAGTCATTGGTGTGCTAGAGCAATAGACCATTCACTTACATGTATGTATTTGACAGTCATTGGTGTGCTAGAGCAATAGACCATTCACTTAGACGTGCTGTATTTGACAGTCATTGGTGTGCTAGAGCAATAGACCATTCACTTACATGTATGTAGCAGCTACAAACAATATACCCATACATTTAATTCAAAAGAAACTTTTTCTTGTCCACCTTGGTGTAATAGAACTGATTGATGTACATGTATGTCCTCATTTCAGAGCCACAATCCACCTCCAGCAGTCCCTGTGAAGACTAAGGAAGCCTATCTCGGTAATTATTCAGTTGTCTTCCAGATAATTGTTCTTTCACACAATACATACTCAAAAACTGATAGAAAAGATTTTGTGATCGCCTGGTATTGGCATACAAAAATGAGGAACTTTGGTACCCATCACAGGGCTTTAGATAACCACCTAGATACAACATTAAACCTTGTGCCCAAATTGAGAATCAATATTTAGTTATGCTCATGGAGATTTTTCATCAATTAAGTATCATTTTTGAGTCAAAGAACTACATGTACCTATTCTGCCAGAATTATGGTTTTTGCCCCTCGGCCATTTTGGCCTCGGGGTAATGTCGTTGCCATGTACGTCCGTCCGTCCGTCCGTCCGTTACCGCATTTTAGGCAGAACCGCTTGAGACACAACCACAAAATTTTCAACACTTATTTATCTAGTGCTAAGTCAGACGCCTATCGAAAGTGGCCCCCCTCGGCCCATATTTTACAGAGTTCTGCCCCTTTACAGATATATGAATTTCTGTTTCTGTCCTATATGCTTGAATGTGACCAGCTATATCTGCAGAACTGTGTTTGGTATAGCTACTATATTTTGGAAACTTATTTATATTCTTGTATTCTATAAGCCAACAAAGGATTAGTTGCCTTGACTTATGGAGTTATGCCCCTTCTGAATGTAATAATCTTCGATTTTGTTATCTGTAGTTGAATGTACAAGTTATATTTGCAGATCCGTGTTCGGTACATCTCATTCGTCTCGGTTCTTATTTCACAGAGTGCTGAGTCAGACGCCTATCGAAAGTGGCTCCCCTCGTCCCATATTTTACAGAGTTATGCCCCTTTACAGATATATTAAATTCTATTTCTGTCCTATATGCCTGAATGTAACCAACTATATCTGCAGAACTGTGTTCGGTATAGCTACTATATTTTGGAAACTTATTTATATTGCTATATTCTACAAACCGACAAAGGATTACTCGCCTCAGCTTATGGAGTTATGCCCCTTTCGGATGTAATAATCTCCGATTTTGTTATCTGTAGTTGAATGTACAAGTTATATCTGCAGATCCATGTTCGGTACAGCTTATTCGTCTCGGTTCTTATTTTACAGTAGTGCTAAGTCAGACGCCTATCGAAAGTAGCTCCACTCGGCCCATACTTTACAGAGTTATGCCCCTTTACTGATATGTTAATTTCTATTTCTGTCCTATATGCCTGAATGTAACCAACTATATCTGCAGAATTGTGTTCGGTATAGCTACTATATTTTGGAAACTTATTTATATTGTTGTATTCTACAAGTCAACAAAGGATTACTCCCCTCGGCTTATGGAGTTATGCCCCTTTTAGATATAATAATCTCAGATTTTGTTATCTGTAGCTGAAAGTACAAGTTATAGCTGCAGATCCGTGTTCGGTACAGCTTATTCCTCTCCGTTCTTATTTTACAGAGTGCTAAGTCAGACGCTTATCGAAAGTGGCTCCCCTCGACCCATATTTTACAGAGTTATGTCCCTTTACAGATATATAATTTTTCTGTTTCTGTCCTATATGCCTGAATGTAACCAACTACCGGTATATCTTGATCATCCCACATAGAACTATCTCTTCCCCAATTCACACTACACATGGGTCTCAGTCACTTGGGGAAAGCCGAGGGGTTTTGATTAGATCAATCTCATGTCATTAATTTGTGTGTATTTCCCTGCGTAAATGTTTTTGCCACGCTGAATAGAGGGGTACATAAATCTGAAACTCTGCGAACAAGCAGATAACATGTTTGCATTAATGAATGTGATTGGTCTGTTCTCACAGATTCACAAGTTTGTACAGGAATCAGACAAGGGGAGTCATATGTGGGTGCACCAAAAATCCCAGTCAGTGTTAATCTTTTCAATATACCTGGAGTACATGGATTGGTTGCAGGGCATTCATGCATACTGTTCAACAAAATGTGAATTAGTTACACTCAAAAATGGCAGACCAGTACTATATAAGCAGAATGGGTTACTAGTCTGTGATTATGTGAGTTGTTTTCAAGAGCTGTCCATGAACTTTGACATGTATGAATATCTCATATGGTATGTGTTCAAGAACTGAATTATCAGGTGTGTTCATTCGTTTCAGATGATGATGATGTCCAAAAAGAGGGGGGTAAACTGACCAAATTAAAAAATATATTGACAGTAAGTATATCTTCAATTTCGTTTTCAATATGCTGAGTTGTACCTTCCAACCCTTATTGGCTTGGAGTATCTATATTTGTTTCTACCTATTCCCCTGTAGGATCACATTTCCATCCAACCTGATCAAATGTTGTGCTTGGGGTTATTTGAAGCCTATATCCTTTCCCCATATGAACCACCTTGATGGCAAAAATTCTCAGTACACCTATTAATATATTGCTCCTCTTCAAATCTCTCAAACACATGGAAGACTATTTCAGTTTTTATTATTTTTGTATGCCCATCCAAAAGGCGGAAACAATATGTGATGACGATTCCCATACATAACCGTATCTGTGGCAGTTTTTTGACTACACTGGGTGGAGACGATATGTGACCTGAACCAACTTCAGGTCAAGAGTCAAAATCAAGAAATCATCGAAAACTGCATTTTTTTGGCAGTGGATTCATTAGGGGGAAAAGATGACCCCAAAGTTAGGAAACCATTTAAAATCGCCATTTTATGTGTCATTGGATACTTTAGGGGGAGAGGATGTGTCACATACCATGGTGAATGGTCAAGGTCGCTGTGATCCCAAAATCAGGAAATCTTTAAAAATCACACTTGTTTTGTCTTAGGAGAAGACCTACGCAAATTGAGGTCAAATTGTTGTGTGGGCAAAAATTGAAGCCAATTTTGGCTTATATTTCCATTTTCATACATATTTTCACTATTTCTGATTGCAGAATCCCATACAGGCTTTTTCTAAACAGTCTTATGGAATGGATGGTGAAACAAGCAAACATGATAAAGGTATATGTTCAACAGGGACGCGGAGTGGTGGTGGGCTGGCTGGTATAGAGTTCAGCCCCCCCACTTTCAAATGTGCTCTGCTAATTCATTATCTTTAAAACACGCTGTGAAAGATCAGTTATTTTGCATACGGTAAATACTCTAAATAATCCAATCAGCCTGTCCAATACTATCAAGCCCAATTCCTGAATTGAACTATAATTCAAGTTAATTCTTTGACAATACTATCTGCCCCGATAGTGGCGGCAGGTGCATTGATTTGCAGTTTGTTAAGCTTGCTGCTTTCCCATCTATTCAGCCTAGGAAATATTTGTAATCAATGATGGACTAATTCTACCTGAAGTTGTCAAAATGATCCTATATATAAGCTTATTGCGCCTTTCTTGTAATAGTCAAATAAATTGACCCATAGTTACCAACAGTTAAAAAAATCTGTTCCATGCTAAAGAGATAGGAAAGAGACAGGAGAATGAACCAGAAATCACCCAGGGATCCACACGTTAATGCACCTGCTGCTGCTATCTGGGTACATATTATCTATTACTATAGTGTAAGTCAAGCAAGGAAGCACATTCTATCAGTCTGAGCCATTCTAATAGATTT